>JASDQU010170305.1:3282-17894 GCA_032191745.1 Picea mariana | reverse complement strand
ATGTTGTAGAAGATGTATATCAAACCATGTATTTTTCTATTGCATCTTCATTTTGTATTAATAAAGAGTCTTCTTGTCCAAGTATCCCTTTAGTTGATATTGTTGATGCTAGTGTCTTCCACCATTGTCTTAAAGATATGCCCTATACAATGGTGAGTGTTAATCCATGTATATCTTTGATCCTACTAATTTATCTCAAGTTGATGGTTGCTTGAAGTATGATCCCAATGAGACTTGCCAAGACAATGAGGCACTTCGGTTTACATTAATGGTTATGCTAGGCCCTCATTCTTTTGGATTGTCTTATAGAATTAACAAGTATATCAACATAGAGATTCTCTCATGAAGTACACTTCATTTAGATTTCATACATGACTCTCAGTTGGTATGCTACTTTTCTATAAACTCCCTTCATCAATTCTATGATAGTCATGCCAGATTTTATGACAGAATTGAAACATGGTTGGAGGGATCTTACTCGGTTAAATTTCCCATGAGTTATCATCGTGATAACTTTTATATGGTGGATAGATTTTTCCATGTTTTAATTTTTCCTACTTTTAATATATTTTTACTCCAAGTTCCGTTACTAACTTTTTGTGACAAACATGTGTTTACAGGCTTGGAATTTCATGGATGGATACATTGACCTTATGACTTCACATTGTTCATTTTCCACCAGTGTAGTGTAGGAAAGGAGTAGGGTAGAATAGGCTAGTGTCTTTTCTTTGCATAGTTTAGTTTTGGTTTCTAGTTTTTAATTATTTTTATTTTTGTCTTTTCTTTTTTTATTACTATTGGCTTAAGAGTAAATGGATTTCTCAGTGGAGATGGAAAGAAATGGATGGATTGTGTGATAATCTTTTTCCTTGAATGGATTGTCGAGCTAAACCTTATTTTTGATATGGGAAAAAATTGTTTTGTCTCATTCTCAAAACTTTCTATGTGTTGGAGTCATTTTCAAATCCTTGATTGTAGTCATGTTCACCATGTCAAAACTTTTTACAAGCATTGTGTCATCTTACAAGCATAATATTTTAAATAAAGAATACTATTTAGCTCCTTTTGTGATGAAAATGAACACTCAAAGTTGTTCAATCTTCATATTAATGTGATTTTAATTGAGATATTTTTATTGATTGAATTTATTTTGATTTTTTATCTTGTTGTCTCATACACAATAAATGGAAGTTTGAGTGTTAAATTTATGCCCATTTGAAATTAAACCCACTCCAATTCCCTGTATATCCTTTGGATGATTATTTTTGGATTCATGCAGGTGGATTATTGCCCAATGAGTATTTTCTTTGGTTACTTTTAGCTAGCATGGTTTTTAGTATAGACTTAGCATAGTGAGCTTAGCTGATTTTTCTTTTTGAGTAGTTTCCTTTCAGCGCCCTTAGTCTTAATTTTTGGCTTTTGGTTGTGCATATCGTATGCTCTATTAAGTCAGTATTTTAAAGATGAGTTTGCTTTTAGTCTTGCAACTTAATTAATTCAAGTTTCTTCTTATATGCAACAGAGAGTGTAATAGCCCAATTTGATTATTTAATTTTTATAGTTGTTAATTTAAATTTAATTAATTATTAAAATAAATTCAATAAGTCTTTTATTATTTTATTATTAAAAGGTAGGTGAAGTAATTAATGAGGGGATAAGGTCATTGGGGAATTAATGAGGGGAATAAGTTAGTTGGAGAATTGAATGAGAGGGGAGGATAAGGAAGAGGGCAGGGGACTTGGAGAGGGGTCTTATTTTGTTTTAGAAAATTCTGCAAGAGGTGGAAGAGGAGGAGGAAAATTGGAAGAACATATTGTTAAGGGGAACTCTCACAAGGAACTGTTATTGCTGGGAACTTTGGGCTCGGGGGGCAGGAAACCGCAAGGATTCCTGGAGCTAGGGATCCTGAGAGGTTGTTCCTAGTTGGTTGGGAGGTTAATATTCAGTTGGGAAGTTTGGACAAGTTCAAGAACAAGAGAACCGGGGAATAAATCAACCAACATGCAGGTCGAGGTACGTATTTTATGAATTTTAATAGTTGATATGTTGTTATTATGTTGTTGTTGTTATTATGTTGATGTTTTTATATTGTCTATCTACCAGTTTATTCCTTGTAGAAAGAAAACCTTCAACTAAATTGTGGTTATTTTAGTAGGATATTAGGAGATAATTATTATTTTATTGAGGCTGGAACTAGAAGTCCTTACAAATGGTATCAGAGCCCGGTTTCAAAACTAGAACCTGGGCTTCAACACCCACATAAATTGACAAAACAAGGTTGTAGGATTTCAATTGGCAAGAACAGAAACTAGATGCAAAATATTTGTATTACAAGCAATAAGATGAAAATGATAAGATGCAGTCTCAAAGACAAAAGCTACTAAGACCCAGTTGAGATCAAACTACCAAAATTCCTATTCTCATCACAGACCACTGTTGTACAGGTGTGTGAGTTGAAAAATACGTGACAGACATGCATGGAAACCTTAAAAAGGATTATGCAACAAAATTGGACACCTCTGAGAAGACCTCAATTTAACATTTATAATATATAGCTCTTTCTTAAGCTAGCAATGAATTTACAAAGTAATGACTTCATAGTAATAGAAAATCTAATGTCTTCCACTCTCATATTCAACAAAGTTTCCACTCTCTCGAAAATGAGGATTCTTTTCCTGCACATTAGACATTCTTTTTACAAGGGGACCATAAATTTAAATTATAATTACTTGAAGTGCTTTCCAAAAAAAAAGGAAGTGGACTCTCCTTTAATATAAATATTAAAAGGAGGAACAATGGAATGTGCATTTAAAAACACAAGAAGTACAAAAATAGATACCTTGGAATGACAGTGGAGAGGTGTCGCTGCTATCAGACAGATGATAGTTTAACAGTTTGGATTCGCCATAAGCGCTCCCCTCTTGTAACTAAGTTTTATGTGAGACATTTCCTCTGGATTCACCTTAGGGATCAAAAGGGGTCCATACTGAATGCAAAGCTATTATCTACAACAACTTTCCCTTGTTGTGCAGCTATGGGTCCAAACTTCTTTCTTATTGAACCACCAACACTGAATAGAGCAATGTCAATCCTATGGAAAATATCTTCAGTGAGCTCCTCTACTACATAATATTGTCCCTCAAATGTCATTTGTTTTCCAGCAGAGTGCTTGCTAGCCAACAATATGAGACTCATGTGAGGGAAATATCTATCGCTCAACATGATCAAGAACTCTTTACCAATGGCACCTGTGATGCCCACAACAGCCACCAAGGGCCCATCCTCCATCAACCCCATTCTCACCACTATTTTAGGAGGAAACCTCTTCCTCATCCCCAGGATTGATCTGAGGCATCCGTTTTTCCCCCACATTTGGTTGCCATTGCCATTGATAGTGAAATCAGTCTTTGATAGTACTCAAGAAGCAAATGAGTGATGGGAGATTGCCATTTCCATCGTTGATCATGATTCCTTTGACCACCCACACAAGCCTAGCCATCGAGGAGAGGAGTATAAGTTCTCAACGCACCCAAATCTCCAAGTGTTCCAGCCAATTCCATGAGTTGTCGAACTAAACACCAACTAAAAACATGTCATAATTCAAGGTCAATACCAAGTGCCATACCATGAGGAGGAGATCCCACAGGTCGCAAGCCACACACTCGAGATCCCTACACCACTCACAACAACAGAAGGCCTCTTCTGAAATATTAATAAACGATGTGCGAGTAATTTGAACCTTCGTAGACTCTCCATACCCTCCCTCTCATCTTTGTCGGCCATGAAAATATCATTGTCGTGCACATGCTAGTTCGAAGCTCAGTTCACCAAGCAAAGATTGGCCATGGAGCCATGTGTTGCACCCTTACAGTTCCATGTCTCGAAATGATTAGTGAAAACCCTAACAAGAGAAAGGGAGGATAGGGTTGTGTAGAGTCTACAAACGAGTGTGTGTGGGAGGAAGAGGCATGTGGGCCTCATGAAAGGTCATGCTTTTCCCACCCTCTAGATTTTATTTTATTTTAAATATTATTTTCAATTTTATCCTTGTTTTAATTTTATTCATTTAAGTAAAATTTTATTAAAATTTTTATTTATTATTGGACTTATTTATTATAAATATATGTAAAATATATATTTATTTAAAATTATAGAATTATATTAAAATCCTAATTTTATTATAACTTAGACACCTTCATGGTCTAGGTTGAAATCATAATATTATAATAGATTAATTATTATTATAACTTAGACACCTTTATAATTATAGAATTATATTAAAATCCTAATATTATAATAGATTAATATTTTAATAATTAATATGGTGGAACTTAGGTTAACATATTAATCTAGGTTATGGGGTTTTAATAATTAATATACATTGTGTTTAAAACAGTGTATTTAGTTTTCAAATGTCTAAGGACTTAAGGAGGTAAGTAACAGTAATTGGTGGGTACCTCACAGTGCTAGCATAGCTCGAAAGGCAAGGGAGTTAGCAATTTACCTGAAAAAGTTACCAAGTTTAGAGGCTTTTGACCCTGAACTTTAGCCACTTACCCTAAAGTGAGTAATGTTTGTTTACAGACAAGTAAAAAAAAAACTTACACCTAACCCTATGTTTGAAAGTATAAGTTTGAGAAAATGTGGAATGCATTAAACTCTTCCCTAATAAGCATTTAGTTTGATGCAGATTCAGTTATTCAATATGGTTAGGACTCGGAGAAATCAAGGACGAGGGGAATTTTTGCAAGGACCACCAACGTCGGTGCTGCCACCACCATCGCTTGAATCATCTCTCATTTTTGTGCTCTTTAGAGGCTATTAATGAGACATTAAAGGGACACTAGTAAACAAATGTCGAAGTGGAACCCCCACCACCTTGAGTGGGTAACCCTGAAGCATCAAGGGACTCAGAGGGAGGGCCTCCACCAGGGGACATCACCAGAGAACTACAGAAGATCAAACTCCCACAGTTGGATGGGGTTCGTGCAAGTAAATGTGCAGAGACCTGGTTGGAAGGAATGATGTGATGTTTTTCCTCAAGATACTATGATTCCACATCAAAGGCGAAGATAGTGATATTTCAATTGAGGGATAGTGCCTTGAACTGGTGGGGTAACCTAGAGAGGCAGATGCACCTTACCCCAAACACCGTCTTTTGGGGGATTTTTGAGGAAAGTTTTCGGAGGAAATATTTTTCTGTGTACTACAAGGAACAATAGGTAGGAGCATTTCATGCTCTAGTTCAGGGAAACATGACCATGGAAGAGTACAAGATCAGGTTCATGGAGTTAGTAAAATATGTCTCGTACATGAATGTTGATCAATGATAGGCATAACATTTTGTGTACGGGTTAAACCCTAAGATAAGGGCCATGGTACGGATGTGGAAACCATCGTCAGTAGCCGAAGCATTTGAAATGATCTTTACGTAGAGGAGAATATGAGCTTAAACAAAGGTATCAAGTCAACCATTCCACAACATCCTGGATTTGTGGGGAAGGTTGTAGTGTCCCCAAGACCGAGCCCTTTGTAAATCTGATATATGAAATGAATTGTAAATATGTGTTATAGGCTGGTGAGCCAAGTTTGTATAAGTTGGTGGGCTTATGTGATTGTTAGGCCAAAGAGCCTAAGGGTTGGAGGCCAAGGGCCTGATTTTATACCTGTAATCATGCAGAACATTAATAAAATTGTAAACCCTGTTGCGTGCAGACCGACCATGATGAACGAGTGAAGGCGGACTGAGCATCCACAGAGTGGGCAAGGAATTAGGGGCTGGAAGGTGGGAAAAAGGGCTAAGTGTTAAGCCTGGGGGCTTGAGCCTTGGGAATAATATTTTCTTATTATTCCAATGATCATGTGCATTTATGTGTTTTTATCCTAAGTTCTTGGCAAGGGGGGAAAGGTGGAAAAGGGAATGTATGCTGATGGAACACATGCAGTTCCATGGGTGACAAGTGTCAACCCTGGTGCATGCAAATAAGAAGGTCGAGATGAACCGTGAGAGGGGTTCCTCGCCCATTCCACCCGACGGCCTGAGCATGTACGGAGCACTGAGCAGTACGACCGACCCGAGCTTTGCAGAGAGCCCTCATGCGTCCCTGTGAGCCGAAAAGCCTGTGTTTGTCTCTGAAAACCTGTGTACACCTCTGTTCTGAGAATCGAGAAGCATGTGTTGTTCTGAAGAGTCGGTTTGAAGCCATCGTTTTGAGCTGTGGAGTCTATGTCGACCCCTACGGGAATTACTCGTCATGCATTCCTGTGAACCATCACTGTGAGACCTTGCGCCATTGCTAAGCCTGTTTGGGAAGATGTGTTTGTTTTCCCGGTTGGTTGTTTGGCCATGCAGAGCTGGACTACGCGTGGATTGTTGGCTAGTGCGAGTTGTGATTGAGCCTGTGAATGACCTCTCTCCAGGCAAGGGAGGTGGTTGTTGTTGGAAGAGGTTTTCTTCCAAAGAGTGTCCAGCACCAGCTTCGGGCTCTAAGACTTCCTGATCCGACCTGTTGCCGAGACCCAGAGAGGGAGGTTAGCACCGATGGACTGCGTTTGTGAAGGTGTATACTCCCGGGCGGAACAGGCATGTGAGGAATGAGAGCCTGGTAGTAGTGGGCGTAAGATGGCATCCTGGGAAGAATTCTTCTAGTTTTCTATGTTGTTTTCCTTGTAACCTCAGCCTAGCCTAGGATTCCTTGCCTTGGGGTGGAGTTTAGTCCCAGCTCGGGGGTGACCCACTACTGAGATGATGATCAGTGCGGTTTAAGGCTGGGAGGTTAGTGGAAAGCCTGTACGTGGTTGGTGTAATCTACCACTGTTTCAAAGATAAGTATCAGATGATGTTTTATTCATGTATTCCACTGTGTATATCAATTTAATGTTAATTCTATTGATTGTTGATTATAGCAGTAAATCTTATGTTTACTCTGAGTTTAATTGTATTTCTTTGATTAAATGCATGTTATTAATATAATGCATGTATGAGCTATGTACAAAGTGGTATTACAGTTTTGTTTACGAGCGATTAAGCCTTGGTAGAAAAAAAGGGGTGCTACAGTTTGGTATCAGAGCAAGATTTCGACACTGAGCCTAGATGGTCTAGTTGAGTGGTCTTTGGACCAAGAGTGTGAGGATAAATTATGTCTGGAGGACCAATTTCGTACCCTGGTAAGCTCAGGAGGTATAGCGGTGTTGTGAAACCGCAGTCGGTATGGTCTATGGCCACAGGGAGAGAGGACTCCACACCATCAGTGCTGGAGCCTTAGGATCTATTCGGGAAGGAAGGTGAACCTTCATGACCAACGGATCTAGAAAATGTGCACAGGGTTTAAAATTCCTTTTGAATTGCACAAGAGCGTTGGAATCGCGATACGCGAAATCCCAAAAACCCGAAAAACTGTGGAGATCTACGTGGTAGATCTGGGAGGAAGGCTCGACCATTAGATCTGGCAGAGTCGAGCTCGAGTTAGTCGTGAAACCTTACAGATTTTGGATTTCGCAAATTCGGGAGATGGGAAGTGAGGGAGGTGAACACCTCCGAAGCACTTTATGGAAGAAAGTGCAACACACCAGTGAGCTGGGATAATCCAGCTGACAGAGCAGTAGTTGGCCCTGAGTTGCTCAAAGAGATGGAAGACCAAATGATAAGAATTAAACAGAATTTAAAAGCTGCCCAGGATAGGAAGAAAAGTTATGATGATAGTAAAATAACCCACAGAGAATTCAAAGTGGGTGACCATGTTTTCCTGAAAGTGAAAACTAACAGAAGTTCCCTGAAGCTGGGAAGTTGCGCCAAGTTGGCAGTAAGATTTTGTGGGTCGTTTGAAATCCTAGAAAGGATTGGGCCAGTTGCATACATGCTTGCATTAACTGCATCTATGACTGTACATAATGTGTTTCACGTTTCACTGCTTAAGAAATATATATTGGATGTTAATCATATTATCGATTGGAATGTGATTCAGGTGGAACAAGAAGGTGTCCTGCAAGTGCATCCTGTGCGTATATTGGACAGGAAAAACAAACATCTCTGGAATCGATCTATAGAGCTTGTAAAGGTCTAGTGGACCTGGTACGGTCCTGAGGATGTGACATGGGAGCATGAAGATGTTATGCGGGTAGAGTACCCACATATTTTTGAAATTTTTAAAAAGTTTGCAAAGATAGTGTAAGGTTTCACTGAGGACAGTGCAAAAATAAGGGAGGGGGGATTGTAGTGTCCCCAAGACCGATCCCTTTGTAAATATCATATATGAAATGAATTGTAAATATGTTTTATAGGATGGTGAGCCAAGTTTTTATAAGTTGGTGGTCTTATGTGATTGTTAGGCCAGAGAGCCTAAGAGTTGGAGGCCAAGGGCCTGATTTTGTACCTGTAATCATGTAGAACATTAATAAAATTGTAAACCTCATTGCCTGCAGACCGACCATGATGAATGAGTGAAGGGGGACTAAGCATCCACAGAGTGGGAAAGGAATTAGGGGCTAGAAGGTGGGAAAAGGGGCTAAGTGTTAAGCCTGTGGGCTTAAGCCTTGGGAATAATATTTTTTATATTCCAATGATCATGTGCATTTATGTGTTTTTATCCTAAGTTCTTGGCAAGGGGGGAAAAGTGGAAAAGGGAATGCATGCTGATGGAATGCATACAGTTCCATGGGTGACAAGTGTCAACCCTGGTGCATGCAAATAGGAAGGCTGAGATGAACCGTTAGAGGGGTTCCTTTCCCATTCCACCTGACGACCTGAGCATGTACGGAGCGCTGAGCAGTTCGACTGACCGGAGCTTTACAGAGAACCCTCGTGCATCCCTATGAGCTGAAAAACCTGTGTTTGGCTCTGAAAACCCATGTACACCTCTGTTCTAAGAGTCGAGAAGCATGTGTTGTTCTGAAGAGTCGGTTTGAACCCATCGTTCTGAGCTGTGGAGTCTGTGTCGACCCCTGCAGGAATTACTCGTCATGCATTCCTGTGAACCATCACTGTGAGACCTTGCACCATTGCTAAGCCTGTTTGGGAAGCCGTGTTTGTTTCCCTGGTTGGCTGTTTGTCCACACAGAGCTGGACTGTGTGTGGATTGCTAGCCAGTGTGATTTGTGAGTGAGCCTGTGAATGACCTCTCTCCAGGCGAGGGAGGTGGTTGTTGTTGGAAGAGGTTTTCTTCCAGAGAGTGTCCAACACCAGCTTCGGGCTCTAAGACTTCCTGATCTGGCCTATTGCCGAGACCCATAGAGGGAGGTTAGCACCGATGGACTGTGCTTGTGAAGGTGTATACTCCCACGAGGAACAGGCATGTGGGGAATGAGAGCCTGGTAGTAGTGGGTGTAAGATGGCATCCTGGGAAGAATTCTTACAGTTTTCTATGCTATTTTCCTTGTAACCTCAGCCTAGCCTAGGATTCCTTGTCTTGGGGTGGATCTTAGTCTCAGCTTGGGGGTGACCCACTGCTGAGTTGATGAGCAGTGTGGTCTAAGGCTGGGAGGTTCATGGAAAGCCTGCACGTGGTTGGTGGAATATACCACTGTTTCAAAGATAAGTATCAGATGATGTTTTATTCATGTATTCCGTTGTGTATATCAATTTAATGTTAATGCTATTGATTTTTTATTATAGCAGTAAATCTTATGTTTACTCTGAGTTTAATTATATTTCTTTGATTAAATGCATGTTATTAATATAATGCCTATATGAGCTATGTACAAAGTGGTATTACAGTTTTGTTTACGAGCGATTAAGCCTTGGTAGCAAAAAGGGGGTGCTGCAGTTTGGTATCAGAGCAAGATTTTGACACTGAGACTAGATGGGCCAGTTGAGTGGTCTCTGGACCAAGGGTGTGAGGAGAAATTATGTCTGGAGGACCAATTTCAGACCCTGGTAAGCTCAGGAGGTATAACGGTGTTGTGAAACTGCAGTCGGTATGGTCTATGGCCATAGGGAGAGAGGACTCCACACCAACAATGTTGGAGCCTTAGGATGTGTTCAGGAAGGAAGTTGAACCTTCATGACCGATGGATCTGGAAAATGTGCACAGGGTTTAAAATTCCTTTTGAATTGCACATGAGCGTGGGAATAGCGATACGTGAGATCCTGAAAACTCGAAAAACCATGGATATCTACGTGGTAGATCTGGGAGGAAGGCTCGACCGTTAGATCTGGCGGAGTCGCGCTCGAGTTGGTCGTGAAACCTTTCGAATTTCGTAAAGTCGAAAGATGGGAAGTGAGGGAGGTGAACAGCTCCGAAAACCCGAAACCTGTTATCCCAAAACAATCTACACCATAGATTGTAGGAAGGGAATTGACCGTTCGGTTCGGCGGAGGAGTAATCCATATTTTCAGGATTTCGACAGATGGAAGTTCGAGATGTGGGGTGCACGAACTCCCGATGCCTGAAAACCCGAAATGCCGAAAAGATATGCGTTGTAGATCTGAGAGAGGATCTAACCATTGGATTATTTTCTTGGAATGGACGTGGGTGCACGGATGTGTACCACATTCCAGAGAGTTGAAAATTCAAGCGAGAGCGGTGGGACCTGAAGACATCATCGATGGAGACGTGGAACCTCCCGAACGTGCCACGCGCCACTACGCTTAAGGGCGACAGCTGTGCTGTGGGCTCAGAGAATAAAGTAAATCGGAATTTCAGATTTCAGGGATTGTAGTGAAAAGGAATTAGAAGTCACTGCATAGTGAACTTCCGGGTATCGAAAACCCAAAGTCCCGAAACACGAAGTCCCGAAGTACCGAAGTCATCGGAGATGGAAGAACCGCAACAGGTTTTAAAGCAATAGCTGTGTTGTGGGCCCGGAGAGCAAGGAAACCGAAATTTCAGATTTTGGGGATGGTAGCAACAAGAAGTTAGGAGTCATTGTATAGTGAACTCCCGAGTACCGACAACCCGAAGTCCCGAAATTTGCAAAGCGGACAGAGCTCAGAAAACCTTGTGAAGTCAAATGTTTCTGACTCATGTTGATTTATGAATATTGTGAATTTATTAAGGGTTTAAGGCTTGACAAACTTCAGTTGACTGCACGTTGTGTGTGCAGAGTTCAACGAGTGTCAGGACAGCCAAAAACTGACGTCGAGTATGGAATTGGAAGAGGTGTAGATTGCCTCTGAAACAGAAGACGAAAGAGAAGGAAAGGATGTCAACTTGGGAGTTGAAGGAACAAACTCCAATGGGCACGGAAAAGAGATGGATAAGGAAGGACATATGATGAAACTTATTGAAAGATTGCAAAGAGATGCCCAGGCTCACCAAGCTGATAGCCAAAAGCTCATGAAAGTCAGGGATCGACAGGGTGAAGTCAACTTAAAATTGTTGAAGAACCTGGAAAGAATAGAAAGGAAACTGGAGAAGGGGAGAGACTCAAGCAAGACAGAGAGTCACAGAACCCCTGAGAGGAGAAGGAGATCAAGGAGTGTCAGGACCCCTGAGAGGAGAAGGAGTTCGAGGAGTGGTAGCAGACATTATGGTCGCTCCCAAAAGCATTCTAGTAGGGAGACACGCAGTAGTTCAAGCTCGTCTCCTACCAGAAAACACCGAAAATATGGAATAAATGAATTGAAAGGGGAGATGAACAAGATTAAACCTTCTACATTCGATGGTGAACATAAGAAGGAGGAAGATGTCGAAACATGGTTGTTGGGTATGAGGAAATATTTCCAACTGCAGAATTATTACGCTCATGCAGAAGGAAGAATTTCAATGTATCAGTTGAAAGGAAAAGCATCCATGCGGTGGGATCAGTTTGTGTAGGTGAAGCACATCAGAGAGAAAGAGGTCACTTGGAAGGAATTTAAGAGTTATTTCGAGAAGAAATACTTGACTAAAAGATACTATGACAGAAATATGAAGGAGTTCTTCGAACTCAAGCTAGGCAGCATGACTATTGATGAGTATGAACGAATTTTTCTGGAACTATTGAAGTATGTTCCATTCATCAAAGACGAGGATGTCAAGATTCAGAGATATCTGAGTGGACTGCCACCTTCCATGGGTGACAAGATTCAGTATGATGATCCTAATACCATGGAAGAAACCATAAGAAGGGCGAAATGCTTGTATGAACAACAAGGAGAAAGGCCTATTCTTCGGAAGGCTTGGAATGATCAGAGGAAGTTTAAGAAGGAACAGAGGTAGAAGGGAAACAAGCCTTCCTTTTTCAGAAACAGTCTTCAAGGATAGACATCGTTTAGAGAACCGAGAATGACTAAAGAGGGAGCACAAAGACTGAGACAGACGCACATTTAGTGTTGGGGATGTAAAGGAAACCACAAGTACAGAGATTGTCCCCATAAAAATGGTAAAGAGAGAATTGTCCATACTGTTCAACATGTTGAAACAATGGAGGATATGGGCAGCAAAATGCCAAGGATCTACGCAGACCTGGACAACAAGCAAGCAGAATTTCAATCACACATGATTGAAGAGGAAGGTATGATTAACAACCAACCACTCATTATTTTAATTGATTCAAGGGCTAGCCATAGTTATGTAGATCCTAGGGTGGTGGAAAGTTTGCGTTTAACAAGAAGCAAACATGAAAAGTCTTGGCTACCGAAGTTGGCAACAGGAACCAAAAGGAAGGTCACTGAATTGGTTAAGTCATGTTCAGTGGACATGAAAGGAATGAGCACTAAGGCTAAACTGAATATTCTGCCTTTAGGCTCTTACAACTGCCTAATTGGGATGGACTGGTTGGACCAGCACCATGCCCTTCTGGATTGTCGTAACAAGAGATGTACATGCCTGGAGGAAGAGGGAAATCAGGTAACAGTCCAAGGAATTCCCAGAGCCGTGGATATTAGAGAAATCTCAGCAATGCAGCTGAAGAAGTGTTACAGGAAATGCTATCAGTTATTTGCAGCCCGTGTGGGAGAAGCATCCAATGATGCAGTATCGAAGCTGGAAGACCATGAGGTACTCACAGAGTTCAAGGACGTATTTTAGGAGGTACCTGGACTACCTCCAAAGAGGGACATCGATTTTTCTATAAATCTGATGCCAGGAGCAGCTCCAGTTTCGAAAGCTCCATATACAATGAGTACGCCATAGCTAAAGGAGTTGCAATTGCAGCTCGAAGAGATACTAAAGAAGGGATACATTTTCCCCAGCATGTCACCTTGGGGAGCCTCGGTCCTATTCGTGAAGAAGAAAGATGGGACGTTGAGGCTATGCATTGATTTCCGGCAGTTGAATAGGTAACTGTCAAGAACAAGTACCCTCTGCCAAGGATCGATGATCTTTTTGATCAGTTGAAGGATGCGAAAATATTTTCAAAGATAGATCTCAGATCTGAATATCACCGGGTGAGAATAAATGATGAGTACATCAACAAGACCGCCTTTAGGACAAGGTACGGTCATTATGAGTTTATGGTGGTGTCATTTGGACTGTTAAACGCGCCTGTTGTTTTCATGTGCTTAATGAATGGTGTGTTCAGGGATTATTTGGACAAGTTTTTCATAGTCTTCCTGGATGACATCTTGGTGTATTCCAAGTCAAGGGAAGAGCATGAGCAACACCTGAGAATGGTGCTACAAGTGTTGAGAGAACACCAGTTATACACCAAGTTGAGCAAGTGCTCATTTTATCAAAGGCAGATTCATTACTTGGGGCACATTATATCAGAAGAAGGGATCGTTGTGGATCCTGAAAAGGTTGAGGTCGTCCGAGAATGGTCAGCGCCAAGGAATTTGGCGGAAGTTAGATATTTTATGGGTCTAGCAGGCTACTACAGAAGGTTTATAATCAAATTTTCAAAGATAGCTCACCCTATTACTTCCTTGCAGAGGAAGGAGAAGAAGTTTCAGTGGACTAAAGAGTGTGAGAGTAGTTTCTAGTGATTGAAACAGTTGTTAACCAGCGCTCCAATCCTGAAGATTGCAGATCCAAAGATGGATTTCATGGTGTGCACTGATGCGTGTAAGGAAGGGCTAGGAGGAGTTCTCAGCCAAGAGGGATTTGTAATATGTTATGAATCCCAAAAGCTAAAAGAGCATGAAAGGAATTATGCCACTCACGATTTAGAGCTGGCAGCAATCGTCCACACATTGAGGAAATGGAGACATTACCTCATGGGAAGGAGATTCGAATTGAGAACAGACCACAACGGTCTGAAGTGTTTATTTGATCATCCAACTTTAAATGCCAGGCAAACTAGATGGTTGGAGTTTCTGTGTGAATATGACTTTGATGTCAAGCATATCAAAGGGAAAGAGAATAAGGTGGTTGATGCACTCAGCAGAAAAGTGCACAAATTACATGCTACAGTCATTAGCATGTACATGACTGAGATTAAGGACAGAATTTTGGAAGCTGTAGATGTTGATTTGTAGTACAGAGATTTAGTAGCAAAGCTACAGCAGTGTGAGAGACCACAGACCCAGGGAAGTTACACCTTGGGAAATGACAGCTTACTTCTGTATAAAAACAGAGTGTATGCACCCAATGCCCGAGAATTGGAGCTGGCAATTCTAAAAGAAATGCATAACATGGATTATGCTAGACATCCTGGATATCAGAATATTGTGGCAGCAGTCAAAAGCCATTAATTTTGGCCGGGTTTGAAGAAAGAAATCGCTGAATACATCGCCAGATGTATGGAGTGCCAGA
>JASDQU010170304.1:10783-21230 GCA_032191745.1 Picea mariana | reverse complement strand
TCCTATGTGTATATTGTATTGTAAACAATCTAACATGATGTATGAATATAATATATGTTGGTTTTCCCGGTTTGGGTTTCCAGGTGAAAAATATCTTTGTAATGTTTGTATTTGCCATTGTATCTTTTCTGTTATTTTCTGAATATCAGTTTGCAGTAGATATTGTACAAGGTTAGAATTTACAAAGAAAGTCAAGATTTTGATTCTATTAGGAAAGAAATAATAGAAGCTCATTCCTTGATGACTACCGATTTCTCTTGGGATTTCACTCTTTACACTTTCGCCTCTGATTGATATTATGGTGTTGTGTTAACACAAAAGAATGTTGAAAGAAATGAAGTACCCATTTACTTCATGAGCTCAACTTTCAAAGGGACAGAGATGAATTACCCAGCTATAGATCAACATGCCCATGTTGTTTTTAAAGCAGTGAAACACTTCCAGTCATATCTGCTGAAATCCAGAACTAAAGTCATCTTTCCTTACCCTGCTATAAGAAACTTGTTAGTACAAAAAGAATTGGGTGAGAAAAGGGAAAATTGGATGATGTCCTTACAAGAGTATGACCTCGAAATAACCCCTGCACAAATTGTTAGAGGTCAAGGCCTATGTAAACTAGTTGTTGATTCAGTTAAAGAATGGGAAAGTCAAATTAACACCTTAACTGTAAACCAACATGAAGAAAAACAAATCAACTGTGCACAAGTTGCTGCCAATTCTTGGTATGAGAACATTAGATTTTACTTGACACATGGATCTTCTCCTCACTATCTTGATCCTAAAAATAGAAGAGCACTAAGACTGAAATCTGCATCTTTCCAGTTACTAAATGATGTCTTATTTCGAAATAATTTTGATGGTGTTCTTATGCATTGTTTGGAAAAGGATGAAGCAGAGAAAGTACTATCTGAACTTCATGCAAGTGAGGCTGGTGGTCACTTTGGTGGAGACACCACTGCTCACAAAGTGTTAAGAGCCAATTACTTCCCACATTATTTAAATACGCTCATGCGCTGTGTCCTAAATGCATAATCTGCCAAAAGGCTACTGGACGGGTGAAAAATGCAGCATTCCCTTTGCAGCCTATTACTGTAGATTCCCCTTTTCAGCAATGGGGTCTTGACATCATAGGAAAAATTAACCCTTCTTCTTCACATCAACACAAATATGTCATTACGACAACAAATTATTTTACCAGATGGTCTGAAGCTGCACCTTTGAAAGTGGTAAACATGAATCAGCTAGTATCTTTCCTTAATTCGCATATCATTACTCAATTCAGAATTCTTTAATGTTTAGTCTGTGATAACGCATCTCATTTCTCATCCCTTGATATGAATGTGTTTTCTTTATAAAAAGAGATTAAATTGAAATATTTTTCCAGCTACTACCCCCAAGGAAATGGTCTAACAAAATCAACAAACAAAAATTTGATCAAGATCATTAAGAGGACAGTTTCCGAAAACCACAAGAACTGACACAATGCACTATTGAATGCACTCTGGGCTGATAGAGTGACACCAAAAACCTCTGTTGGTAATTCCCCTTTATTTCTTGTTTACGGGGTATAAGCAATCCTCCCTCCTCATGTTTTACTTCTATCTTTGCAATTATCGCAAAAATTCCAAGAAGAGATATGTCCTCTTCTGGAAAGTCAAATTAATGCCTTATTAAAATTGGAGGAAGTAAGAGCGCAAGAGAAGAAGAAGATGGATCAGCATCAGCAGATTGTAAAAATATGGTTTGATTCAAACTCATCTTCAGATAGGAACCTTGAGGTAGGAGACTTGGTTCTAAAATGGGATAAACCCCACGAGGGAAAGCGGGAACACACCAAGTTCCATAATCAATGGTTTGGACCATTTGTAATTTTCGAGAAATTAGGTCCCATCTCTTTCTGTCTACATGATTTGGAGGGATAGCCACACACTTTCCCAGTGAATGGCCAAGCTCTCAAAAGGTATTTCTCCTGATAATTCCATATGCACCTCTCTGTACATATTTTTCTACTTTAATTTTCTTTTTTGTCTTTTGATTTTTCTTGTTTTCACTGGTTTCTAAATAAATTTATGTCTGGGTCACCATTTAGTTCATGAAAGGAAACCATAAGTCTCATCATAAAGCAATAGTCGAGGTCATTTCAAAGCATCAGTGTTGTAAATTGCTAAAACTCAGACTAGAAAAGGAGACTTTTTGTTCAAAATAGTCTTCTTGGTTTCACTTTATAATCACGAGAAGATACGATCATCATTAAAACTCTTTACGTTGTCCCTGTTTTTAAAGAAAACAGCTCAAGTATGCCTTCTTGTCCTTGAAAAGTTGTTCTTATTAGAAAACTAATTTCAGATCATGATAAAGGTAGTCAAGTGAGAAATTAAGTTGGAAAATATCAAGTTTTTCAAAATATGAAATTTCCAGTATCACCCCGCTCTCCTGAAGATCATAAAGTTTATTTCAAATTGTAAATAAATTCTAGAGAGCTGAAATCACTGCAAGGTGTGGGAACTATCTGTAAACCCATCGAGATACTGAACAAGTCTACAGGAAGCGGGTAAATGCATGCATGATGCCAAGGCAACTTCATCGGGGTACTAAACAAGCTTGTTGGCAGCGAAGCAATGTTGTTTCAAGAAAATTATCAAGTATAAATTTTTGGTATTAATCGTAAAATGTCCTTCATCTTGAATTGATAATTCTTGGACAAGGTACAGGTGTCAAAGTGGGTTAATTTACATCCCTTCCGAGGATATGGATGCCTGCTGCAAGCAAAGGCCCTATCAACAGTGTTGGATTCAGTTGCTTAAATGTCATCTCACTCGTAATTAAAACTTGTTACCAGATTGCATTTGGACAGAAACATATCCAACACTAGACTATGTGGTTTTTTTATTTTGATCGGGATGCTTGACTTGTTGTCGACTATTCTTTAATTTTTCAATCATTCTGATCTGTCCTAACATGAAATCTCTGGTGATGCAGAGATAACTGCTTCGCCCAGTAAGTCGCCACTATTGGCAGCCCCACATGATTTCTTTATTTGAACAAGAAATTACTTTTCCTGTAGCTGCCTTCACCTCAATCTTGTAAACATTATCATTTTGAGATGATTACTAGATTAGAAAAGTTGTTCATTAATTCTTTAAGTATGCGCTTTCGTTTTTATTTTATGTTTGATTCATGACTGAAAGCATGAATCAAACATGAAAACCTAGCATGGTATTATATTTTCTATACAAGGCTTTCTTTTTAAGGGTCATCATGCTTATATCCAATCTAAATCCAATACTTGAATGACTTATTTTTGGATGTTTTGGATATTGATATAATTGTTATATGGATAGATTATTTGCATTTAAATTATGAGTTTTTGTTTTGATATATTTTAAACCCTTTGCAAACGCAATGGTCATGCTAGTAGTCATGGAAATTAATGCGTAACTAATGTACTCTGTACTTAACTCACCTTGCTAGTACAATGAATTAATGAGACTTTCATTATGGGTATAGGTTTTCGACTCTGTATGTCAAACTTTCATTACTAGGAATGGTAAATCTTTACAATCAAACCCTCAATGTTCATGTTATGATAACACATGGGATTCGTTATGGTTTTTTCCCTTTGATACATTCGGATCTGTTCCTATCGCTCCTACCATCCAAATCTAAAATTGTTCTGAGTCATCCCTGTCACATTCTAGTCGTGTTTTTTATGGCTCCTGTTGTTCATTTGGAGCTGAATGGCTTCCAAGAATTGCTCTCTCATGACGATGCAATCGAATATTTAAAAATCCAAGGCTGGGATGCCTTCCTTAAAATATTTGAAGGCTATAACCTTCAAGTGGCGAAGGCTTTCGCACAGACTTTCGATGGGTGCAGAGCGAAAATTAGGGATACTTAGTTAGAGGTAACTAAGGAGTTTGTGAATGAAGCCATAGGGATGCCATCCACTGGTGAGAAATGGTTCAAAAACTCAAAAATTGAAGAAGTACCTTGGAGCCTCTTCATGGCCTCCAAGAAAATCCATTGCTACGAAAAAGGTATCCCCATATATTTGATTAAACCTAGGTGGCATGGCCTATTGTTTATTCTCAAACAGTTTGTGACCTGTGAGGGTCGTTATGGTTTAATTTTCCTCTATCATACATGACTTCTTATGCATTTAATTGGTTTTAAATTAAACATGCCTTTTTATCTATCGAGAAGCCTGTATAAAATGTCCAAAAGGTATAAGAGAGAGAGTGTTGAATCTAGTATGTTCCATCATGGCTTGATAAAGATTATGTTGATTCACCACTTGTCAACTGTGGGCAATTGTTGGGATGCATTTTTGACAAGAAATGGTTTTTCTACGACCGTTCCTGTAGAAAACCCTAATTCAGATGAGACACTGATTAAAAAGAAACTTGACATTCCAAGTAATGAACCAGACTCTCTTAACAGAAACCCTCTAGATGAGGAAATGCCAAGTCAGTCTTCACATGATAAAATTGTTGTTGAATCGGAGGTAAGTGAACCTCCTATGCATAAATTTGATGCTGGCCAGAACGTCACTGTGAAGCCCGATGTCAAAAAATCTTGCAAACAAACAAAACAAAAATGCACAACCGTAGGGTTTCAGAACAAAAGAGCAGGTTGCCTTATTTCAAGAAAATTGAGGAATCGAAATGACGCTCATTTGATCTCAATCGGCTAGATCGAGGTCAATGAGGTCTCAGACTCCAAAATAAAAGATTTCTTTGCTTTAGAAGACTCGGATTGTCAAAGATTTGGTCCTACTGAACCCTATGACTTTATGACGAATTTGCCACCATGCCTCAAGGGTAAGGAGGAGTTCTTTGGTATTGGGCTTGGTCAAGGGAAAATATCAGGTAAGGTCGATACAGCCATGTTTGACTATACACTTCATCAACGTATCATTCCTCCCGTACAGTGTGATGTTTGTTTCCACTGGATCAAACGATATTACACTGATATACCCATCCTTCAGGATCGTATTAAAACACTCACAACTCAAAGTGAATCATTGAGACAAAAAAATCTCGACCTCAGAGTAAACACAGAGAGGAAAACTAAACACCTTAAGAGAACAGGGAACATAGTGATAAAAAACAAAAACAATGTTAAAGAAATAATCAATTATGAGCCACCCGATCCATATTTAGTTAATTTTTGAAATGGTAAAATGATTTTCCTCTTATGATATTCGTGTTATCTAATTTGAATCGAATCAGTTTGAAATTAGATTTATTTTGCTAAGATAATACTGGCTACAAAATCTTCTGTAGCCAAGTTAATTTTAAATGAAAAAATTAGAAATTAGTTGTTAATAATTGTCTAACTTACTCTTGTTTCATTTTTTGGGAAATAGTAGATCATGTTGCTGATCATATGGGGAGAACATGTTCGATTCTGCATTTGAATGATTAGTGTTTCCTTTTCTATTTGCTTTGTTAAAACTTTTATTAATTTTTTAGAAGAATCAACTCAGTTATGAGTGGTTGTTAACCCTCTATTTTTGTAATATTTTTGATCTCATTAAATCCTATCCTATCCTAGGAGATAGGAAAATGGTATTTCAAACCACTTTAAATACTGTTCATTTTGTAAGAAAAGATCAACTTGGCCTGGAATAGGTTATGGACGAATGATTTTCAAAACTTAATGGAACAACTTATAGCATTTCGGCTTTAGACCAATGTGAATGTTGTCTCTTTTATGTTTTGTTTCTCTTATTTTGGAATATTAATGTGTTGTATAGATTTAGTCTCAATGACATATTATATTCCATTGCATTCATGTTTTAAATGTTGTTCATGATTTGTTGTTCCATATGTTATGACTGTGATCATCATATCAATTTTAATATCAGGATTTTACTTTGATGTTTAATTGATAGATAAAAATGAATGCTTTACATAAATATTTCTCTAACTGTAATCGTTCGTAATCATAAGATCATTGGATCATATGTGTCCACTATTCTGTTCTTAAATCTTAGTTGTCGATACACACCTTGAATTTATTCAGGAAAACTTTAGTATAAGCCTACTGCAGATTTCTTTCATAGGCAGGGTAGCTCGATGCTTTTGATCATACAAAGGCACAAACACATTAACAAACTGATAACAAGTTAGCTTCATCGGCTTCTAATTTTTTTCATTTTATTTACCTGTGAAATACGACAATCTTTTATTGTCTTTTGACAATCATTCTATCCTATTTCTAATCATGTTTTAGTTATAATTCTTAGATAGATGATTATAAAATAGAAAATACAGAAAGAAATATGTTCTTTCTTTATCTTCTTTTGTGAATGATTATAAAACATTGATTTTGCAAGGCTTTCACTAAAACTTGCAACCTGTAATTATTTTGTTCATAAATGACATATTCATATTGATCTTTCTACTTAATACAGTTGTTAATAATTAGATTAGAGTATATATATATTATAGTTTTAACATTAGTTAGTTTATTTCCTTTCTTTATTTCAGGACCCTAGATTGGCTAACGGAGCCATTAAACCCGTCAGAATAGGTTACACCAAACAACTTGGGTTATTTAAACAAACCAAGACTAGACCTATTCTTCCAGTTGACGAACTGTCAAATTTGCCCGTCAACACTTCCTTAACCTTCAATTGTTATAATGTTTTGGATCTTTCTTCTTGAAATTCATCACATGGCTAGCCCCATATGCACGAGTAATAGAGGATGATGCGGAATCCTCTTGTGCCATGGTGGTAAACATGATAGGTCAACTTGCAAGAGTCATAAATTTTTCATATGAGCTCTGATTGATGCATGGTTTTCACCATTGGAAAGGTATCATAGTGTAGAACACTGAATTCAGTAGTTTGAATGAGAAACCATATTATAGTCACATAGAAATATGTGACTATAGGATGGTCACCTACCCATACTTCGTGGGACTTTAAAAAATGGATCATATGGTCCCCCATTTCCCCCATAGGCTACAAATCGAATGCATAAATGAAAATAGTGAGTTTGGAACCTTACATGTCTCTTTGAAAATGGAAATCCACTTGACAATGTGTGTATAGTAGGCTCTGGAACATTTTAGGATTCACACACTCACATCATCACCAAAAGTACAAATGAAATGATGTGGTGAGCCCCACCCCTATGTTATATGGCCTTATCACATCATTCTTATAGCCTATTCAAGAGCTCAAAAGATCCATTTTTAGAACCATTTGTGCCATTAGGATCATAGTATTTCCCACTATGCAGTGGTATGCTCCATTCATTTCTTCCAAAATTTCACTCTAGGACCCTTTTGTCTTCTCACTCACTTTTCAGGTATGCAACTTCACTACCTACATTGTGTGATTCCACTTTCTTTATTAGGTTTTTGTTTCATCGATATTTTCACTTCAGCTATCATGTTTCATGTGTGCAATTACTTGCTAGGAGATGCCTCTCATCTCTTGGATACATATGGTAGGGTCCTTCACTTTATCCCTTTCAGGTGTATACTTATTCAAACTGACATGTTAAGTACTACCTTTGAGCTCATGGAATTCCCTAATATTATCCCGACTCACATATATTCCTTTAATATTTCTTTTCTTAGCTAAGCAACAACTTCACCTAGTCTCGTATACAATTGATTGTTGATGATTAGTATCTTTACACCCCCATGGGTTGCCTTGATTTTTATCTCCCCTTGTAGTATTGACACACATGTTTTTATGACATATAGAACAAGATTCCATCTAGTCTACATCTTAGAGACTGAACTTCATGCTTCCTTCTCATCATCATACTAACCCATTCCCTCAAACTCCCAATGATTTACATTTTTTGGCTAGTTTTGTTGAATGCATTATTGCATTTTCATTGGCCTCTCATCTTACCCAATATTAGTATACCATTTTCATTCCAACTCCTCATTCACCTACCTCCACAAAGGCCCATCCAAAAGGGCCCCCTCTCCCTCCAACCACTATCCATTTTGAAACCATTGGGCCACCCATATCCATGTTTGTACATTCAACACAAATGTCTTTACATTCTTTCATTCATTGATAATTGTACAAAGGAAGTTAGTTTTTGAGAAGTGTTTATATTAATTCCATCACACTTGATGATATCTTTTCACCCAGTGACAGTCCTTGACACCCTTGGTTGGAGCATTCATAATGAGTCACTCATGCCTACATAAGACTATTTATTTGCAACACCTCATGTATCCTAATAACTATCATTGTGATCCCCATATTTTCCACTAGAAAGCTTCACATTTGCATCCACTAATCCTCAATATCTAGGTGTCAAACATTCCCTCATTGTATACGATTATTCCCCTAACATTAGATCATTTTATGTCTAGTTGATTTTGACTATTGACATTGTAATCCATCAATTACGCTCCACCCAAGAAAACTCTTGTGTCTCAACTTCACTGACATTTTTTTTACTTCATCTATAATTATCAATATCTACCCTCATTATAGTTTGGTCTCTAGTCCATATTCATTTGATTTCAAAATACACTTCATCCTTTCAAGTCACATCTTCATTCTTGTTGATACCAACTCACACATTTCCAGGAATATTGTGGTATCTCGGTTTTCATTACCCATAAGAATGATGAACCTTGAATGGAATAGATAGAGTAATCATTGTTCTTTTCTTTAATTGGTCCTACTAATGTTCAACATCATCAGATATCCACATCAAGATGGGTCTCACCTTGTGACAATTGTAGTTTCTAGTTCTAGTCGAAGATCCCTAGGCTTGACAGGTAATCAATGCCATTAAGTATGGACACTTGTCAAAGTTCTAAGGATCTTTCATCTCAGGTTCTAGGGATCATTCTCCTTAGAACAATGCTTTATTGTTACATTTTCTGCTGAAGGAAATGCAGATTTCAACGTTATAGATTCTTCAATGATAGCACTATGAGTGATCATGTTTAAAAACTTCTCATGATTAGACAACGACCTTCCATAGTTTACCTTCTATTCCAAATTATTTTGATAATTTAACGAGCATGGGAAATGTCCACCTTGTTTTTATAAAGCAATAAGATATTTAGAGATGTTTGGTTTTTGCAGTTGGGTTTTCTTCACTCCCCCAAGGGAATTTCTTCTTCTTCTTCTTCTTCTTCTTCTTCTTCTTCTTCTTCTTCTCTCTCTCTCTCTCTCTCTAATTTGGCACTATACAAGGATTCAATACAAAAACAATTATGCATTTTGACTATACAATTGCTCATAACCTCATACATCAGGGGATAACTGTTATCACCTAAAAAACACTTGCAGAGATATACAGGTGATCATTGGAATCATCATCAACACAATATAGTTGAATGATAACACATGATAATAATACACCATTTAAACAAAGTACTCAAAATTATATAAAGTGGGTTTTCATGCATCCATGTGACTTGACCATTTGAGTTTTGTGTGGTTTTTGCATTTAATCCTTTGATAGTTGTCCAGACCCGACCAATGAAAAAGATGAACCACCTTTGATGCATTGAATGCAAAAAATCCCATCATGATGATCTAGGTGGATATTGGTGGCCGCCCACTTTCTCCAACTGGCCCAAAACAATTTTCTAACAATTTTGGTAATTTACTATTTTTAGCAGTTTTTTTTGGGTCCTGAACTTCCAGGGCCATTTTGAGGCCCTAAACAATGTTTTTTTTTGGGTATGTTGCTCTCAAAAAATAGTATCTACAATGCTATTTTGTCTCGAGCATTGTAGTTCTCGGATAGATCTTTCCAACGAGCTATCATACATCTAAAACGGAGATCGCATGCAAAAGTTACGACCCTGGGAAGTTGATGCACCAACTTACCCAAACGGGGCCCACATGACTTTTGACGCTTCATCTCCTAGGGTTAGGCTTTTGGATGTTTAGGAATTTTGGCATTCCCACTTATTGTAAAAGAGCCTTCAGAGCCTCATTGTAATGATCTTCTTGTGAATGCGAGTAGTCGTCATATCTCTTTTCAGAGATAAGCTGCCACCATTCTAGCGAGTCTTTCACTATATTTTTACAGTCTCTGTACATTTCTGTGATTAATAGAAATCGTGTATTATTGTATATCTTTGTTTATGGTTGCATCTCTGATACATTTCTGTTATTATATCTACGCTCTCATTTCGTGCCGAAAATAATCTGGATCAGTGGTATCAGAGCAGGCTGCTCTTGATCGTTTTTTCAGTGCATGTCCTCGATGAGGTTCGAGTATAGAAAATTGGGTCTTGAGCTTGTCTCTCTTGAGGACAATCACTCTCGCACACCTAAGAAACCCTCAATGGCGGAAGAAAAGAAAAACAATGGAGCAGACGATCTTATCAGTCTGTTGCTTGAGCAAGCTCTCACGCGACAAAGGGACGAAATGATGGAGAATTTTTCCCACATCCTTCAACACCTGCTGATAGCATCAGGCGCATCTTCATAAAG
>JASDQU010170302.1:9747-21210 GCA_032191745.1 Picea mariana | reverse complement strand
CACATACCACCGGAAACAAAATGATGTATATTATCCATCCATTGGTGTTTTATCTGCATGTGCATTTTACTTCATGTCCAAATACCTTCATCAATCTTGCGGTCCAAAACCCATGACTAGGGTTGACATCAATGACAACAACCAATCTTCCAACACCTGCATACCTTTAAGGTCGACGAAGGCAGCTGGATGGTAAAGTCATTATTGTAATGAAGGTCAGGGCTTGTGCTCAAACTTGAGCAAGGGCATGGTCTAGTCACGGAATAAATCTTAACTGGGCCAAGCTCGCATACCTTTTAAGTCCCTGAGGTGTAGGATAGTCAGTGACGGAGTGTGTTGTTAAGGCACTATGTGATGTTAAAGTCACTGGTTCGAAACCTGCAGGGACAAAAAATCCAGCCATGTTAAGAGTTGGTATGACTCAGGCCAGGTGTGATCCCCAGGTAATTTTGATAGCTTAGATGCCCCTGAGTCACGGTTTCTTAGCCACAGGTTAGTCCCACATGTCATGGACAAACTAACAAACAAAAAAAAAACAATAGTTACACATCAATTATAAAATATTTGTATATGTCAAGGAAACACTATTATAGAGAAGACAAGATCTCTTATAAATATAAATATAATAACTGTATAATGATTATGTGTATAAAAACATATGTACCTTTAAATTAAATTTAATATTTCTTAGTTATAGTAATGCTTGATTCACTATCTCAACCACATTTGAATAAAAAAAAAGGAATCATAATAAATTTAGGTTTGAATATATAATGTCAATACTTTAATTACGTAGGTATTAGTCATAGCAATGCATGATTGATTGAATATTTCAACGACCATTTAATTTGAAAAAAAAACTGAATTATAATAAATATATATTATTTTATAATCTAATATATAAAAATTGATTAAAAAAAATTGATGATGTATGTTGGCCCTCGACCAAGTTTTGAGGAAACATTGGTCAGGTTTGACCACCCTTTTGGATTTCGATAGGCTGGTTGAAGATGGAGCACCTAGGTGGAGCTGAGATCATGGGATATCACTTGATTTGTGGATCTAGTAAGGGGTTCATTAGAGTTTTTGTATTAGGGTTTATGGGATTTCGGTCCATGGGTTTACCCATGATTACTCCTTTTTGTAAGTGATTGTAAAAGTATAAATAGGAAAGAATGTAATGTAGTGAGGGGGATGTAATTGGCTAAGTGCAAGAGGCAAGTGGTTCTGAGTTGCTTTGGGTAACAGAACGTGTATGTAAGCCTCTGTGCTTGATAGAGGAGTTGGCTCTGTGCCTTGACCTAATTTTGGGAAGGTGTATTTGGCGCTCAATGCACAGATCACCTTTCTGGTGAGAAGCTTGGCTCTATGGCTTAGTGCTCAGGAGAAGATGAATGTAAGATATTGAAGACTAATAAAGAAGAATACTTCATTGGTGGATGTATCCCCACACTGGGGTGAACCACGTATATCATGTGTTGATTGTTTGGTTCGTGCTATGATATTTATGCGGTGGACTTTCTTAGTGCATAGATTGTTATGTATGATGGATATATCTATGAATGCTTAGTGATTTATTTATGTTGAATGTGCTAGATCTAACTTATGATGATAAGTGCGATGTGTATTTTTTCATTGTTACTGTGTCGATCTATCTTTAGGGTTTGTTCTGCGATGTGAATGAAGTTGATAACTCATGCATGTTGTTCTTAAGTACTCTATGAAATGAGGTAATCACAAATATGTGTCCCAGCTTGGTTATAGACACCTGAGTCCTATANCCCCCTTGCCTCTACCTGGGGTGAGACTTCACCTGCTTCATAGGTGTTTCTGAAAGGGCCGGTAGTTAGGGTTTTGTTAGCGTGTTGTTGAAGCATTGAACCCTGAGTCTACCCCTGTGCCAACAAATGGTTCCATTGTCGGGACCTGAAATTGTGATTGCTGGGAATTGAAAGAAAAGAGAAGCTATGTGCATAGATCTGTTGCTATAGTGAAAAATACTTTCCTTGACTTGTGAAGCTCTGTGCTAAGAAAGAAATCTGATCTGAAGAAAAGAGTTAAGATATTAAAAGAGGTAAAGCTTTGTGATTTGATAAGAGTAAGATAAGTGAAATTTTTTATTTCAAAAGCATGAATCTAGGTATGTTTGATAGATTCTATCCTAGTCTGAAGGCTAGGACGCAGTTAGAAGAAAGAGTTGATATGAATAAATTTAATATAAATGAAGAAAGATATGTTATTCCTATGCATAGAAAGAATTTTTGGACTAATAAGTGGATGCGGGAACTTAGAAAGATTTTTTGCAGATTGTAGAACCAACACTGTGATCCTAGTGCGCAGTACAGAAGAAGTTGGGGAACATTGTAACATCCCTGTCCCTCCAGAGACCAGGTGATGCTACCACATGAAATATACACTTTTATGATATATATGCATTTTAATGAATTTAAAACACTTAATCACGATAAACACAGAATTACTGCTATGAGTTCAGAATCAATGGAACTAATTGTAATTCATATACGCAACAAAATACATGAGAATAGTCAAGCATCACAAAACATGCATAAAATACATAATTAAGCACAACAATGATACTTATCTTTTAGCTGGATTAAATCCACCAACTTCATGCAGACCTTCCATGAATATCCCAACCTTAGACCGCACTGCTCATCACTCTCAACAGTAGGTCACCCCCGAGCTGGGACCAAACTCCATCGGGAAAGGGAATTCTAGGCTTGGCAAGGACAAAAAGGAAGTTACACAAAGCAACAGGAAGGATCTTTTATCCCAGGAGCCACTTACGCCCACAACCCACAGACCCTCATTCCCCACATGCCTTCTCCACCCCAGGAGGATACACCTTCACTAATACAAGTCCATTGGCTAGTATCCCTCCTTTACCTTGGGCTTCAACAACAGGCTGGACTAGAAGTCTCAGAGTATTATAGCTGCTATGGAACTCCCTTCCAGGAGAAATCACTTCCCAGCAAACTCTCTCATCTAGGAGAGTTGCTCACAGGCCTGACAACCTACCTCTTCAACCACTCTTCGATTCAACTACAACCAAGTACGAGTGACAACAATAACACAACAACAACAACATGGAAAAATGGGTATGGAGACCCAAAAAGGAAACAAACTAACACTAAGTCACAACATGGCTCAGGTGACTACAATTGCATCGGGCTTTATAGGAAGCAACATAGGACGACTTCATGGGTTGTGGTTTCATAGATGCGTGAGGGTATCCATAGGTCATACATAGAGGAAAAATGGGTTCAGGTCGAGGACGACCAACGAAATCAGGCGAAGGATGGCAGAATGGCAGTCCCCCTAATACGAGTTGACACTTCAAATTTAACTGCATGCACCTAGGTCGACACTTGTCTTCCTGGAGATGCATGAGCTCCATTTAGCCCATGTCCCCTTTCCAAGAACTTAGGATAACAAAAAAACATATCATGTCCACCTTAGCCTTCAGGAATTAATATTAAAATATTATTCCTCTAGAGGTAATCCCCCTAGCTTAGCCCCTAGACCCAAATACTTAGCCCCTTCCCTTGCCCTATCTAATGGAGCTTAGTCCCCCATCACTCTTTCTTCGTGGTCGGTCTACACGCAACGATGTTTATATTTTTATTAATGATTTTGCATAATTACATATACAAAACAAGCTCCTGGCCTTAGCATCCTAGGCCCCTGGCCTAATCATCACATAAGCCTCCAAGCTTATTATAACTCATCTCACCAGCCTAACAAACATGTTTACAATTCATAATTTCAACTGGGGATCTACCGGGGGATATTACAAACATATAAGAGGAAGAGATGATTGACACTATGTTATAACTACAGAAGACCAAGACATCTTGCTAAAGAATGCCCTTGTAAAGGTCCTATTTGTCTTTGTTGTAAAATTGTTGGTCATGAAGTTAAGGATTGCCCAAGGATGATTGCGAAAGTTGAACAAATGAACATGAGTCAAGAGAATAAGAGAATGTTAGAGAATCAGAAAGAGAAGGGATTAGGGGAAGTTCATACTACATTAGTACAGTTAAAAGAAGCAATGAATTATCACAAAGATGTTAGTTTACCAGAGATCATGAAAGAAAAACAACGCATAGATACAAGAATAGGAGACTTCGACATAGACTATGTCTTGGATGAGGAAACACAAGTGAATATTATGACAAAAACACTTGGGAGATTTTGGGAAAGCCTACTATAGTATCTTCATTGGGAAGAATAGGTTTATTCAAAGGAAATATGATAACCTTATGTGGAATAATTACTAATGTACCTGTTATTATTCATGGAACACCGACTGAAGAGAAATTTGAAGTCATTAAGTTTGTTGAGAACAACGCCCCTTTCCCTCTTTTGTTAGGAAATACTTGGATTGAGAAGGATCATATCAGAAGGAAAGAAGAGGAAGAAGCTACATAAAATAAAAAGAAAGAACTAAGGGATTTCATAGCTAGAAAAATGGATTGACTGATAGAAGAACGAGAAGTTAAGTCGAAGTAGAAAAAGGCAAGAGAATTAGTTGTCGAAGTTTAAAGAGCGCAAGAAGGTTTAAAGGACCTATCCATGAAAGAATAAAGTAAATCTACCTAATAAGTGGTAAGGGAAGGGATATTAACTTCGAACCCTTTGAGAATACATCAGCACTGTGAAGTCACTATGATAGGAGAAACTAAGAATAAGAATGAAAAGAGGAATCCATAAATAGTCAGAGAGATTCGGATCATAGGAAATAAGGAAAGGAATATCAGTAAGAAGAAATCCAAGTTAGAAAAGCTATAGGAAGTTAGATAAAAGGCTTCGCAGGAGGCAGGCTTGCAGGCTTTGAACCTCGCCGAAACAATAGGACCACGCACAAGGGGACTTCACCGTGGCGAAGCTATATGACCATTGGAGGTGCCCCAACCATTAGAATGACTCTCCAAAATGGCTAGGAAATGAATTTATGGGTGGATAGACCGTCATTAGATGTTGAGACCGTGCCATAATGGACGGATTCGCATTGAGGGAAGCATTCTTGCATGTTGGGAGAATCTGTTATGACGCTCGCTTATTTAACCCGTCGGATGCTGCACCGGGACCACTTTTCACCATCTGTGATTAACATTACTAACAGAGAACTTATTGTGTGTTGAGCTCTGATTTCATAACCTAGACATAGCCACCTGCTTTTTTACCCTGCCTGTCCGTTCGCCTACCCCGACCTATCCATTTAAAAGTGAGAATGTCGGGTGAACAGACTAAGTTAGAGAAGTTCATCGAAGAGGTTCTTAAGAAGTTTATGGCTGATAGAGATATGTATGAAGGTGTTCAGGCATCATCGACTAGAGGATTGTAGGCTTTCCCTTCGACAGCACAACGCTCTAGCCATTCTAACCTTGTGACTGAGAAGAGAGATAAGCATCGCGACGATCTAGCTAATGCAAAGCAGATCCCACCGAACTTACAGAATTATATCGCGCCTTTGGTTGGCACAGTTAATCGTGATATCATCCCATGGGACTATGAGTACACTTTGATCACTGCGTACATCCCGAAGGGGATACACATAGTTGGAAGCTAGTTGGGACAGATCCCATCCTTGAAGAACATTGACTTTAATCTTGAAGATAAAAAGAACTATGCCATGCTCGTACCTCATATATACTTGAAAAATACCACAAGGAAGAAGCCTCACATCATCTCCCAATCATGGATAAAGGATTTGGTGCAATCCACTATACTCAATGTGATGAAGATTCCTCATTTTGACCGACATCAGGAGGTTAACGCTTGTGTTAAAATCCTCTTGTCATGCTATCATGGTGGATACTTATGGCTCGATAGGTGGATTACTATGGATCTGACACTAATCCACTTGATTACAGGATTGAGCATGCAGGGACCTGACCCTCAGTAGTTCTACCCAGGGAAGGCCTCAGACCACTCCCTGACACAAAGCATAAAGGAGGCATATGAAGAAGTAGAAAAGGGAAAGAGAGGCTAAAATGTAGCCTCTATCCAGGATGGCGCAGTGCACCTCTCTTTCCAAGTCATAGTTGGCAATATCGTCAGAAAGAACCACCCCACACAGGTCACTAGGTTCGTGGTGGACCTCGCAGAGAAATGCATGGAGGGGATGAAAATGAATTAAGTGAGTTACCTCATCAACGAGCTTGATAAATATTGTCATGAAGCACAGGATCATGGATACGAGTTCCACTTCAGCTGGTTACTCGTGCTGATTGCATTTGTCGCTTGGAAAATGCCCGAGGGAACAACTTTTCCAGAAATTGAACCATCGGAGCCATTGGCAGCTATATTTTCTACATTATGGTATACGAATGACATGTCGAAGTAATGGCAGTCGAACATGATGTTTCATGCCTACTATCAACAACTGAAGGTTTCCATAGAATCATTCCCGCTTATGACACTGCACACCTTGAACCAGTACGGATCGATCGCTAACTTCTACACAGATCGACATTTCATATATATCACTGCACACAGGGATGAGAGTAAGGAATGGTTAGAGGAGTTCCTTGTACCCATTGCAGATGCATATCTCTCTGACGCTGACATTATTGGAAGCCCCTTGTTCACCCGGGTCAAGCATGTCGAACAAAATAGCGTGAAGAAGAAGAAGAAAAAGGAGAAATTCCAAGATGTAGAGATTGATGAGGAAGATAATTCCTTTGAAGGAAATGGATCTGGCTCGCCAGGAGGAGGAGATGAAGTAAATGGAGAAGGAGGAGGGGATGAAGGAGAAAATCAAGGAGAAGGCGAAGCTACCTCACTGAAATATTCCCTTGCTGAAACAATAAATCCATAGAAGAGGAAGGTTTCTCTGTAGAAACCTTTAGCAATAAAGAATACCCACACCGACAAGCCCTAGATGGAGGCCACGCTCACAGAAGACGACATCATCTTGGTCCAAGGAGTGATGGAGGATGCATCCGAAGATCTTCTGCAAAGATATGGAGCAAATCAGGAGGATCTGTATGGAAGAGTCGAGGAGGAGCTGAAGGAGATACATCGATATATTCAATTGATCCGTGCAGTACCTATTGTGCCTTCCTCATCGGAGACTACAGAATTGGGGGATGAGCCTGCCCAATTGAGAGGATTAGCAAATGCAATAGAGGCTCGACTCCAGAAATTCCAAGAGGAAAAGGATAAGGCTATAGAAGCACTAAAGCAAGAGAAAGAGGAATTCCTAGAGCAACTACAAGTTGCGCGGTACTGTGTAACTGCCTATGAAAATGAGAAAGATGAGTTCTGGGCAATGCTCGAAGAGGACAAAGTGAAGATATAGAAAGAAAAGTACTAGATGCTCACAGAGCAGACTGCAGTTAAGGAAGAGGTGAGCAAATCAATTTTCTCTGTTCCAGGCTTGGCATAGGAGGAACAAGAATCGATTGAAATTCAAGTGATGAAGCTCGTCGAGGCCATCCAACAGCTTCAAGTGAGGATAATGGAGTTATAGATCCAAGCAGTACCGATCACCCCGCAAGAAGTGCGTGACCATAGGGAGGAAGCCGCTAAGAGCGCAGTAATAAGGATCAGATCCCTCGCCTCAGAGAGAAAACAACTGAGCAACAAAAGTGCGTAGACTTATGAATGCCTCGTAGAAGATCCAAATATGAGGAAACTAGAAGCACAGCTACAGGAGGTGCAACAACAGGAACTATCAGTACAAGCACAAATGAAGTTACTCACTGTAGTCAAGAGAATGAAGAGATTGCAGGAACAACGCATGGTCCAAAAGGAGATTACTACCATCCAGGGAAGAGTAATGGAAGTCACACAGAGGGTACAACTGGGGTAGGATGAAACCTGCATGGTGTTTGAAGAGATTGAAGGACAAGGTTCGCAACTGGACCAAGTGGTTGCAATAGTGGAACAACACATGGAAGGGCCTGTTATAGAGAAAATGATCCAGGAGCCCGCTAAAGAGGAAGCTCAGGAGAAGTAGCAAGTTGAGGCAGGTCGAGCTAAACTCGAGGCCTTCGAAGTAGATCTACTTAGACCTGAGTGATTCAGGATGAGTCAAAGGTGAGTGTTGGGGGTGTTAGCACTTGGTAAATTTCCTAGAGGTTGACAACAGAAGAAATCTACGAAATGTAACTTTATCCAACCACTTTTGAAGCTGGGATCTATCCCTTCCAACTTTAGAGAGGGATCTCTCTATTAGATTTATCTATGTTTCAAATTTCAAATATTAGGCTAGGTAAAGAAATAGATTGGTGTCGTAGTCAAAGTATCTTTTCGAATTGGTTGAGGCAGTCTACACATCCATTAGGCTATGGGGTCTGTGTTTTAATAAAATATGAAATACAACCAGAAACGTGAAGGAATACTTCCACAGGGAAAGATAATATACTCACTGGATCTTTTAGTAGTTTAAATGATGGACAGAAGAAAAGATGAGAAAGATAATTTCAACTAAGAAGCAATTAATAATTTCTTAATTGAAAACACCAGAAGACAAACACTAAAATCTTTCAATTCAGAAACAGGGTATACAAGATAAATCCTGCAACATTTGTTACTCTTAAAGATTAGTTTCAGAAAACAATATGATCACAAAGTAAGAATAACATTCAACATAGAGAGTAAATATCACCAGTGAATACACGCAAGAATCCTGTAAAAGTGCCTCCTTTTTATTAATGGAAGATCTCTTCAAAAAGATTACAGTCTGATAGCATCAGGGTGTGAAGATCAACAACCCTCAATACTTCGAAAGGTGAAGTATTTATAACTCAAATTACAAACGTTCCTGTCATTAATGACTAGGACGTGCTAAATCTACTTTTAGCCTAACTGAATTAACAAATTTCCTAAATCTAGGAACTGCTTGATGACTTGGTGCAACTTCATGCCGATTTCTGGGTAGACCGTTGATGAAGCCTTTGCACGAACTCATGTGATTTGACAGCTGAATGGACCTGGACATCTCATCTGCTAATCGATCAGATCACAGACTTCCTCCCATCTAAGATGACTGTGCACACTGACTTTGAGAAGTCTTCGATACACTTCGTCCATTTCTGTATACTTGGCGAATGTAGGCTTGGTGAGGAAAATGTATCGAATCTCGTGTTGGATGCTGATGTCCCACTGGAGGGAATCATGGAATGACTTTCCAGTGATGCTCCCTTGAATTCCTACAAACTTCGAACTGTCCTTAGACACCTCATCCAATCTCTTCTTGTAATCTGGAAGTGTCATTAGTTTATCATTAATAACCTTCAGACCAGGTAGGCCCTTCTTCTGGAGAGCCTCAATCTTGCTGAAGAATCTCTGTACCCCCAGGTCCATGGTCTGAACCTTTTCTTCCAGTTGAAGAATTAATCCTCTCTTGGTCAAAACTCTTTTGATCTCAAGGATGATCTTTGTTCTCCACTCGATATTCAACTCTTCTAGCTCTTCTCTGGTCTTAGAATTGAGGAACTTGATGATATCATTCGCCTGTGTTGGCATCTCCCCCAATTCTACTCTGATCTTCTCTATAGCCTATTTTCTCCTCTAGACCAATTCATTTTTCTCAAACATGATTTGGATCATGGGCCATATCTCATTTATGGACTTAGTGATGTATGTCCATACATTCTCTTTAACTTCAGCCAAAGTCTTCCCTGCCACTATTTGCTTTCAGAGCTGTTGTAGCTCTTGCTTGAGATGCTCTGTTACCTGCTTTTCCTTGGAGAGGCTGGTCTGGAAGGAAGTTTTGATTTCCTGAAGGTTCTCAACTTCCTTTTTAAGCCTATTGATCTCTGTCTCCTGCAGGTTCATCATTTCCATGGATTTATCTAGGTCAGATGTCTTCTCTTGGGAGGTTAATTGAGTTGCGAATGGGATTGTTGTCACTACTGTTGTGCTTGCTCCTGAAATCGGAATGGCACTCAATGGAATGAATTCCATTAGCTTCAGCTGCTCCTTCTCTTTTAATAATCTCTCCATTTCAGCTTCCATTTCTTTGAGCTGTGCATTCTGCTCCATGAGCAGCTTGAGCATTTCATCCTTCTCTCCTTCTTTCTCTGCTACCTCCTTCGCCTGTGAGTCCTCTGTGGGTGGGAGTTTCAATTGTTTCCTCAAGGATTCAATGTCAGCATTCTTCTTCTTTATCATCTCCTATATTGATTTGATGTTAGAAGGGTCATAGCCGATCTTGAGGACTAGCTCCTCCAAAGTTTTGATTCTATTGTCCTTCGCAAAGGATGATATCTTCTCCAGCTTGAGTTGTGTTTGAGAATTGTTCAGTGACACCTGCAGTTTGGCTGTAGAAGCGGAAGCATTCGCCAACGTATGAAACACCATTTCCCCTTTCTTCTTGTGCAGATCCATCTAATCTGTTGGGTGCACATCCTTCATCTGGAATTCGAAGGTGGCCCTCTAGTAGTCTGTGATCACCTTGGGGTCTGGTACCTGCGCCTGGAGGAAGGCCATGTGCATTCTGCCCTTTTTTGTGTCAAATGCAGATAGCAGCCTATGCTGTGCAGTCGACGTCTGCTTCTGAAACTGAGCGTAAGTACTACTGGTAAGGGTCTAGTTCTTTTTCTTGATCAGCTCGTACTTCTTGAAAATGCTCAACTTGGGCCCAGTCTTGCTTGGCTGAGTGTCCAGTGGGGAGTCTGTGGATTTCTTCGGTAATGCTGGGGTGATTTCCTTATAGAGGCTCAAACCTAAGGGAGGAATAACCGACTTGGTCACTATGGTAGGCAGGGCCTCTTTTTCTCCAATTGGGTGACGCAGGGCGTACCACCCAGGGCACGCCCGCTCATAGGATCTTCTTCTTCTTCTCGACCCAAAGAACTTCCAGGCTCTTCTATTTCCCTATCGAGAAATATCAATCCACATATTCTTTCACGCGACTTCCCTCCTTCTACTTATCGGGAAGTCAGANCAGAACTCGCGACTTTGTGAGTCCAGAGGCTAGTGGTCAGGTGTGAATCTTGCGAGTCCCCGAGCACCGATGTAAATCAATGCTGACCTCACCCTTCTCCTATCACGACTTCGTGACTCGCTATATCAAGCACTTGGTTTTCCAACTCCCAATACCCAATGTGTCAAGATGCCGATGCGCACATGAGTTGACTTTTCAACGGTCCTTTATCTCACCGAGACTTCGGACTTCGTGGGATCGCGAATCCTAATGCCAATACTCGAGACTTCTCACGGCGAGATCCTGATGGCTTCGTGCCACCTGTACTCCACTTGATGGCTTCTCTATGGCCCACATTGTCCTCCAACAGTCAAGATATCGCTTATCGAAATATCACGATCTCCGTGGCCAAATCCTCAAGTCTTTTCTCACGAGACCCTGATACACGATCCCACATGCAGATCCGACGGTTCTCTTGTGATCCAGATCCAACGGCTATTCTTCTTCTCGCTCCTTGCGTCTTCATGACTTGGGGTACCCAATACTTGGGCACTCACCCTGCG
>JASDQU010170301.1:0-21210 GCA_032191745.1 Picea mariana | reverse complement strand
TTTGGAGGAGTAATAAGTTGGATGAGCAAAAGACAGGTTGTAGTGGCACTTTCAACTACAGAATATGAATACATGGCAGCCACTCATGCAAGTAAGGAAGCAGTATGGTTACAAAGATTGTGTTCAGGTATTGGGTTGGTACAAGAAGCTGTAAGGATAGAGTGTGACAGTCAGAGTGAAATTTTCTTGGCAAAGAACCCTGCTTATCATTCAAATAAAAATCACATTGATGTTCAATATCACTTTGTGAGAGACATGATTGAAGAAAAGAAAGTATCACTAATGAAGGCAGACACTTTGAAGAATGTTGCAGATTCATTAAAAAAATCTGTGAGCACTAGGAATTCTCTTGGTGTAGAGGATCCATGGGCATTGCTACCCTGGATTGTTGACTATGTAACCCTGTAACCCCCTGTGTGAAAAGAAAACAACAAGTGGGAGAATGTTGGGTATGTGTTATATTTCTGAGACCACATGATATTTAGGTGGTTTTTCAACACATGGTTTTTTGCCGATGGTTTTCTATTTTTGGTTAAGGAATTAGGGTTTTGGACTAATCCAAGTCATTGGATTAGGGTTTTGGATGTCGTTGGCTCCTATATGTATATTGTATTGTAAACAATGTAACACAATCTATGAATATAATATATGCTGGTTTTCCCGTTTTGGGTTTCCAGGGGAAAAATCTCTGTGTAATGTTTGCATTTTCCATTGTATCTCTTCTATTCTTTTCTGAATATCTTTTTACAGTAGACATTGTACAAGGTTAGAATTTACACGAGCCAACAAAAGAAGAGCATTCAGCTTTAGCATCAAGATTCAAGGGAAAGAAGAAAGGCACTTTCCAGAAAGGCTCTCAAAGGAATCCAAACACCAAAGGTACATTCAAAGGCAATAATATTGATACATCTAAGATTAAATTCTTTAGTTGTAATAAGTTGGGTAATTTTGTTAAATATTCTTGTTTTAGAAAGAAATATCCAAGGAAAGGGAAACATCATGCCTCAACTGTTGAGGATGATGAATCCTAAAGAAATCAGAAAAGTTCTTCTAATGAGAAAGAAAATAGAAAAGAATATTACTTGGTTTCTGCCTTATCCAATTCATTTTTCATGGGGCCAAAAAATTGGTTAGTAGATAGTGGTCCATCAAAGCACATGACATGGTACAAGGAGATCCTCTCAATTTTCGAGACAAAATCTTTTGTAGAGCATGTTGAGATTGGGGATGACAAATGTTATAAGATAGAGGGAGTAGGATCTATCTCCTTCGGATTGGAATCTGGGGATAGACTTCATGTTAATGAAGTATTATATGTTCTAGGGATCAAGAAGAATCTACTATGAGTTGAAACCCTTGAGGACAAGGGATATTGGGTGATCTTCAAGGACAAGAATGCACTAATGTACGTCGTGTCACGACAATCAATTCAGGCATTGGATCATGATGTGACTAGATCCATCAAGTTGTGGCACAAAAGACTTGGACATCTTCATTACAAAGATCTTCCAGATCTATAGAACATGGTATGTGGCATGCCCTTCATTTCTCTTAGTAAAAATGAAATTTGTAAGGGATGCATGCTAGGTAAAAATATAAAGAGAGGATTTCCTAGTAGTGACAACAGAGCCCATGGCATCTTAGATCTGGTTCATTCTGATTTATGTGGTCCCATGTCATCTCCCTCACTCAGTGGTTGTTTGTATTATGTCATTTTTATTGGTGATTACTCAAGAAAATGTTGGATATATTTTCTTAAAGATAAAAGTGACACATTTGATAAATTCAAATAGTATAAAGCCTTTGTTGAAAAGAAGACAAAGAAACACATCAAAATCCTTAGAATAGACAATGGAGGAGAGTTTTAATCTCTCCAGTTTGAGGATTTCAACAAGTTAGTAGGAATCAAGAGACAATTGATTGTGCCATATAACCCTCAGCAAAATGGAGTTGATGAGAGGAAAAATAGGACAATTTGTGAGGCAGTGAAAGCAATGATGTTTGACCATGATCTTCCAAATTATTTATCGGTAGAAGCTACCTCCACTTTCATGTATATTCAAAATAGGTGTCCACATGCGATCTTGAATGACAAGACTCCTGAAGAGGTCTTCTCAGGGATCAAACTTGAAGTAGGGAATCTAAGGATATTTGGGTGTCATGTGTATATTCATGTCCCTAAGGAAAAAAGGACAAAGATGGAACACTTACGAAATAAAGGGGGTTTTGTGGGGTACAATGAGAACTCCAAGGCTTGCAGGATTTATGTACCCAGTGAAAGGAAAATATAGGTAATAAAAGATGTGAATTTCCATGAGGAAGTTGCATTTAAGAAATTTAGAGAGCTTCAACAAGAATCAGAAGTAGTTCAACGAGATTCACACTCTTCTGAAAATGAAGAGTCAGATGATTAGAGGGAGGAACTTCTTGAAGGGCCAACTAATGAGCCCCTAGAACCTACTAAAGTGTTAGAAATAACTTATGAAGAACCTCCAGCCAAAAGGAAACCAGGGTGGCTTAAATAAATAGTGCATGAAGCAGAAAGGATAGCTCCTCACAAAGGAAATTTTAGGGAAAGGAAGAGGCCTCATAGGTTTGGAGGCTATGTTGGACTTATGAGAATCATTAGTGATGTTGAACCTTCTTCATTTGAAGAAGTAGATAAACTAAAAGTATGGAAGGATTCCATGCTTGAGAAATATAGGTCTATTATAAAGAACAATGTTTGGGACATTGTGTCGAGGCCAAAAGATAAATCAATGGTTTCTTCCAAATGGATCTATAAGATTAAACATCTAGCTGATAGAAGTGTGGAAAAGTTCAAAGAAATATTTGTAGCCATAGGCTTCACTCAGAAAGAAGGAATCAACTATGAAGAGACTTTTTCTCCTATAGCCAGGTATACCTCCATTCAAACTATTATTTCTTTCTCTCCCATTCTTGGTTGGAAGCTACATCAGATGGATGTAAAAGAAACATTCTTGAATGGAAATATTGAACAAGAGGTATTTGTGGAGCAACCAGAAAGTTTTGTATTGAATAAAAAAGGAACTCATGTATGCAAGCTAAGGAAGGCCTTGTATGGTATTAAGAAGGATCCTAGAGTTTTGTATGACATGATTGATGGATTTCTTAAAAGCATGGTATTTTAGAAAAGTGATGCTGATGCAAATCTATACTTCAAGGTAAGAGGTGACCAACCTATTATACTAATCATGTATGTTGATGATATCTTTCTAACAGGAGATGAAGGGATAATTACCTGGTGTAAGAGGGAGCTAACCTCAAAATTTGATATGAAAGACTTAGGCTTGATGCATTACTTCCTAGGATTGGAAGTATGGAAAAGACAGGGTGAGATATTTCTGGAGAAAGGAAAATACACAGTGGATGTACTAAAGAGGTTTGGTATGATGGATTGCAAATCCATGTCTACTCTAATGGTTACCAACCTGAGGAAGCTGCATGATTATGATACAGGTTCATATCTGGTGGATCCCACCATGTATAGGAAACCGATTTGATCATTGATGTACATGATCCACACTAGGCCAGATATATGTTATGCAGTGATTGCAATGAGTCAGTTCATGAATGAACCGAGACAAAGACATTGGGTGGCAGCAAAGGACATCTTGAGGTATCTCAAAGGGACCATTACTTATGGTCTGAGATATACATCCAATGGTGGTTTATTTCTGCATGGGTATGCATATGTTGATTGGGCAGGAAGCCCAGTGGATTGGAAGAATACTTCTAGATACTGCTTCAGTTTAGGATCCTCTATGATATCTTGGTCAAGAAAGAAGAAGGGATCCATTACACAGAGTACAAAAGAGGTTGATTACATTGCAGCAAGTGATGCTAGCAAGGAAGTAGTATGGCTCAAAAAATTGGTTTCTAGGTTGTTTGGAGACAAGATCGAGACGACGATAGTTCACTGTGATAATCAAAGTTCCATAAAATTGAAAGAGAACCTTGTATTTCACTACATGTCAAAACATATTGACATGAGGTACCACTACATATGAGACTTGATTGAGAGAAAAATTGTAAAGTTACAGTACATAGCCACGAGCAAGCAGGTAGTTGATATCCTAACGAAGGTTCTGACCTCGAGACAGTTTGTGCAATTGAGAGGAAATCTTGGTGTGGCTAAGAATGAATCCCTTGTGGAGAGGGAGTGTTAAATTTAGCAGTATCGATAGTGATTCTCCAATGAGAGGCCATATGGGCCACCTTGAGGCTAGCTAGGGAGATTTGGAGAATCAACCAGTCTTGTGAGGTATTGACAAAATCCAGGGGGAATGTACAACCTCTCTGAGTCAAACCAAAAGTCAGGACGAACGAGATGCTATGTGAGTCTAATGAAAAAGTCGAACGAGATGCTATGTGAGTCTAATGAAAAATTCAGGGGGAATGTACAACCTTTGTGAGCATAGACAATGTAGCAAAAAAGTAAGGGGGAACATACAAGCTCTGTGAGAATAGACAGACCAGTGAAAAAGTCAGGGGGGACACCCAACCTCTATGAGCCTATTCAAACCTTGTGAGCCATGAGAAAAAGTTAATGCATCTAGGAAAACTTAGGTTGAATATAAAATTCCTATGAGCTAGAAACAAACGATATTCCTAATATTGCAAATGATATTAATGTATTGAACTAGTGCATTGGCACGTGTAACATTATCCACCATGAAGAAAATTTTGAATTGCCTTGTAAAGAGTCGAGATATAACTGAAGTCTCAAGTCTAGTTCTATTTTAGAACTAAAGTGTAATGTTGAGTTTTAACTGAAGTCTTAAGTGTAGTTCTATTTTAGAACTAAACTGTAATGTTGAGTTTTAACTGAAGTCTTAAGTCTAGTTCTATTTTAGAACTAAAGTGTAATGTTGAGTTCTAACTAAATTCTTAAGTCTAGTTCTATTTTAGAACTAAAGTGTAATGCTAAGTTGTAACTGCAGTCTTAAGTCTAGTTCTATTTTCGAACTAAAGTGTAATGCTAAGTTGCAAATGAAGTCTTAATTCTAGTTCTATTTTTGAACTAAAGTATACCTGTCTCAAGTCTAGTTCTATTTTCGAACTAAAGTATACCAATCTCAAGTCTAGTTCTAAGTTTAGACTAAAGTATGAAGCTGAGTTATGATTAAATAATGCAAGAAAGTTACTATTTTGAGCCTCTCCTCTTCTTCTCTTCATCCTATATAAACAAATTCTGACCCCTCTCTTCAACACAGTTTTGTTATGTAGGTTAAGGGAGAAGAAATAAAGGAGTATATATATGATAAAGAGGCAGCATACCAAAGCATCATATCAGTGTTGTATATTAAAAATAGAGGCTACATATCAGAGGCATATATCAGTAGCATATCATTGTTGTATATCCACAATAGAGGCAACATATCAGAGGTGTATTTCAGCAAGGTCCTTTAGGTCTTTTTCAGGTCATGGTCATCCTGAAAAGCTCTTTAAGAGCATAACATTCATGGTGGATATTTGTAAGTGATCTTACATTATTAATGAAATAAAGGAATATCGTTTGTTGTGGTTTTTATCCCTATACAGGGTTTCCCCAAGGTATATGTGTTGTTGATGTGCATGCTTACTTATCTACATAGTTATTTCCATTCGATTATGATTTGGTATTGTTGAAGTGTATTAAGCTGGAATCAAAGTGTTGAATAAAATAAAATAATTAATCTGCATAAGAAATCAAGCTCATAATTTAACAGAGCATAGGATGATCAAAAGGTTCTAAAGGAGAGAACCTATGATGCCAAAAGGTTAATCTCAATGGAAAGGTTGATGAGGTATTAAGTGGTAGGTGAGCAGACTTACTACATATGAAAGGATTGATATAGATCACACTGGGAAAAAAGAAGGTTACAAACAGGAAGAGATGGAGATGACTATTGATAGTCAGGTCAGGGGTTTAGAGAGAAGCCACAATAGGAGAAAATAGAGTGCTAGAATAATTGGCAGAAAGGAGATGAGTCAAGAGGAATTTGACAAGGAATTTCTTGAGTTAAAGGAAACACTTAATATAGTGATGGAGTTGTTACAATAAAGTGATGAATACCAAAGATGAGGTTGGAATGTGAAGAATAAGTTCAGGTGGCCTATTGTGAAATTATTTGTAAGGGAACTGAGACATATATTGAGGCACATATTCAGTGCTTTGTTGAAGGAAGAGAAACTCAGAGGATCTGAGTTTAGACAGAGGTCAAGAAAATAAGGATAAGTTCAAATCTTTGAAGCAAAGCATGGATCATTCCTTGGAGAGGATGATGATGGATATGTTTATGGGAGATCTCTTGAGAGTCTCATGGACTATAAGGAAAGTTCAAATCAACATGTACATGGAAGATGTCAACTTATGCTTTTAAAACTAATTATTGGTGTGTGTTTATAGGTGAGAAGATCCAATAATTTGTTATGAGGGAGAAAGAGATGGCATTGTCTCATGAAGGTGATCAGGATGAGGGTCATTTTCAGTCACATTATGAAGAGTTCGATAATAAAGAGTAAGATGTTTTTCTAGCAGTGAATCATATAGAAAGGACTCATGGAAAAAACCTTGAGGAATACAAAGTGGAAGGAAATCACTTAGATGTAGTACAAATGGATTTTGAAGAAGAAATAAGGTTACTGGAAGAATGGGTAGAGAATTATAAAGGAAAAGAAAGACTGAATAATAGTAGCATACACAAAACATTCAAGAATGCTTAGTTGCAACATGGTGAAGTAAGTTGATGGTCAATACATAGGGTTGTCTTGTGAAGATTAATTTTTTTTGCAATAGGAAGATGAATAGAAATATGAAGAGATGGAAGTAAGAGAAATACACATTATGTCTACAGAGAAGCAACAACAAGTTTGTAGCAATGACATGTACCAGCAAGGAACAAAGTTGGACATTGAGATAGATGGTATGTGGAAGTGGATGATGAAGAAGTCCAGATGGAAATACCATGAGATGAAACGGATAGTCAACCACAAATTGTAGTTGGCTGAGAGATATGATATCAGCAAGGTAACTGACAAACAACAAAGTAAAATATGGGATCGACGAAGGTTGCAGGAAGCAACAATATAGGAGCAAGGCATCAAGGAAAGTTGACAACAACATAATATTTGGGATCGAGGAGGACTTCAACAAATGAAGAGTCGTGACCATGAGATCATGAATTTTTTTTTTACCGTGGGAGTCTGTTGTAGGATAATTTTTCTTGGTAAATCAACCGTGTTGAGAAGGCCTAAGGGTGTCTTGAAGTTTACTAAAGGGAGTGGGTTCCCTTAATGGATTTGACTTTTTTTCCTAAGTTTGTAATCATATTCTAGATGTACATGGTTTGGTTTCCCTAATTATGATGTAAATGGATTAATTGAGAAAATTAGTGGGATTATATGGGTTGTACTAAGTATGGAGGATTCGATCTAATCGATCTTCTAAAAAACGAGAGTGGTATTGTTATAGTTAGTTGCAAATTCTTAGGAATTTTTTTTGTTGATTTATAAGTGTATCTTCCATGCATAAATTGTAAGTCTTTGGGCATGTATGTGGTCTCTCGTTTGTGAAGTATCCGGTCAAAGGAAAGGTAGCCGAACACAGGAGATTAGGCCAAGGTTGAGGAGAGGCTAAATTAGTGTGAAATAGAGCCAAAAGGGAAGAAGCTCATATGTCAGAATCAGACGCTCATATGTCCCAATCAGACATTGGGAAGTAAATTGTGTAAAGGTTTTTTTTTCATATAATAAAATTTTATGATGGGAAGTATATTAAAACGACACTAACAATATTAAAAATTAATTCACATTTCAATTTGAAATTATATACATATATTTATATTAATATAAACGTGTGTATAACATCTTTTATGTGCTCTCATTGAATTTCTTACTTGTGTGTTTACAAGACTACCCATCGAAAGTTCCCCATAGCTCACTCTTTATCTCATAACATTCAATTGAAACACTTGGATTAATAGACATATTAATTAATGTTTCAAAAATTAAGGTATAAATTTGTTAATTGGTGTTTCAAAAACTAAATTATAAATTGGATTTGATCATTATTTCGAAAATTATAGTTTATCAACTCCTAAAAAAACATCATTGGATGTATTCGACTAAGGTTAAATGCCCATATCCATAATTGTGATTTTGTGTGCATACACAATCTTGATATTTTTGATAACACTCTTTCATTTATCTTGTACTATTAACTCGAAACATGTTTACAATGAGAAGATGAAATAATCAATTGTAAATGTGTAAGCATATAAATCATTTATATTAAAACTTTTATTATTCAATCATATACTAACCAATTCTTCTCCATTCAATGTAACTCGAAAATAATTTCCTTTAGTGAATACAACATAACCGAGTGATGTCTATAAGTACATGTTACAAGCATTATCATTCTAGGAAGGGCCCTTGTCACAATGAGTTAGAGTCCAAGTGGCTTTGGCTGAATATTCCTTATTCATAAGTCGGTTTTTCAAAAAATAATTGTTGGATTCAACATTTGTTCTTGTCTTTTTCAAACGCTTTTTGTTCTCTTGTATGATATGTAAGATTTTAACTACAAGTTGAGTAGGAGTCTTGTCTTGTTCTTATAAGTAGTTTTAGTTTTCTTCAGATGGGTTATCGTACACCAGATATAAGAGTTTAATTTTTTAATTACAAATTGAGTAAAAGTCAATTTTTTAATATAATATCGTAAAGTAATGTAGATAACTACATGTTAGAAGCATTATAACTGTTTTTCTAATAAGTAGTTTTAGTTTTCTATTTTTTTTTTCAAATTAGTTGTCGTACACCATATATAAGAGTTTAATTACAAATTGAGTAAGAGTCATTTTTTTAATACAATATCATATTTTTTTAATACAATAGCATAAAGTAATGTAGATAACTACATGTTAGAAGCATTCTAAGTGTAGGAAGGGGAATTCTCATAATGAGATAAAGCACAAGTGGATTTGGCTAATATTCCTTTTTGTAAGTTGTTTTTTTAATATTTTTTTGGTTGGATTCATGAATTGTTTTTGTCTTTTCCAAGTCCCTTTCTGTTCTCTGGTATGTGATGTAAGATTTTAACTACAAATTTAGTAAGGAGTTTTTTTTTAATAAGTAATTGTAGTTTTATCTTTTTCAATCTCATTTGGTTGTTTTGCATGAAATGTAAGAGTTTAAATACAAATTGAGTAAGGATTTTTTTGTAATAAGTAGTTGTATTTTAGGATAGATGATAGACATAGGCTCACATGTGTTGGTTTTTAGTTTTTTTGTTTGTATGTAAGAGTTTAACTACAAATTGAGTAAGATCATCTTTTAAATAAATTGTTGTAGTTTAGGATAAAGGACCATTTTTTATAATAAATTTTTGTAGTTTAGGATAAAGGACAGAGATATATTCAAAGGTGTTGGTAGTGTTTTTGAGTTTTAAAATGAATATTTACTTATATTCTAGTTTCTTCTCAAAATATCATATATAAAGTTTTTTTTCTTGAAAAAAAATTGTATACTACAAAACTGAAAAGAATTAATTAATGTGTCAATTCTATATTTATTGAAATGATAAATTAATGATTAATAAAGATAATAAGAGAATTATTACTTATTATCTTTATTAGTTATTAATTACACTTCAATTAGATTTAGGTTATTATTTCTAAAAACACTTCTACTAAATTTATGTTATTGTAGACTTATATGTGGCAATCATATCTACTTCTATTTAATAAGACATCAAATTCTATTTCCAAATGAATTTAATCTTGTAATTACAATTTATTTATTATTATCTAAATTTATAATGAAAATTAATTTCATTAACGTCCATAACAATAAACACCATATCCAATTCTATAAATCATGACAATTTCATGAATATTTATAATGAATATTATTACAAGGAAAAATGCTAAAATACTTATATAACTTTTATAATGCTAATCAATATTTCAAAAATCTTTTATTTACATTTAATATTAACATCTTTTGTTTACATTTAATATTAACACAAAATAGATAAACTTTTAAAAATTAATATCATAAATCAATTTACATATAATGTTATAATATTAATAGAGTTTGCATCAATTTTAAAAATATTGTACAGTAAACTAACACAAAATTTACATAACTTTTTAAAAAATAATATTAAACTAATGCAATATTTACTTAGATTTTAAAAAAGTTAAAATTAAATTAACAAAAAGTTTATATATATATATATATATATATATATATATATATAATTAATACAAACTTTACAAAAGGAATTTAAAAAAACTAACACAATTTAGTATGGAATGATTTGAATCTAATCCTTGTAAAAACAGTTTTGTGTTAAATTAACAAAATATGATATACAATAATTTAAAATTTATTTATATTTGAATGTTCGATAGAATAAATGATATAATAATAATAATAATCTAACTAAATTTTAGAAGGCATATATATCATATTTATTTTGCATTTGAAATTATGAATTTTTAGGAAGAAACACATGTTCTTAACCATTAGGTCCATTCAAGATGTATATTATTTGAAATTTTTCCTTATCATCTGACCAAAACTACTTACAATGAAAATTCTTGATCTCCTCATTGCAACTAGATAACTTACACATATTCTCTTATTTTAACTCTATAATTGGAGTCCATTTTATTTTTTTTCATGGATATAAATCAAAGATATGGTTCACTAGAGTTATCTTCCTGTGTTTTCTTGGCAACTTGATACTTAATTTTTCATTTTGACTTTAGTTTTTTTATTGATTTCATAATTGTATTTCAAAAATTCCAATATTTTATCTTGATATATAAATTAAATTTTAATCTTTTTAGTTTTATAAATAAAATAAAAATATAATTAGGTATACGATCATCTTTAAATAAAAGTATAATTAGGTATATTATCATCTTTATAAACATTAGTGATACTGACTTGAGAAAAAAATGATAAATAGTTTTGTTTGGATATATATTCTTTGTAACTATCCAAATTACCCATCCTTTTACTTATTAAAAATGTGGGAGAGTAGGAACTTATTTACACAAATCAAAGAATATGTTGAATTCTTTATTTTCGATAAGTGTAATGTACAAGTAGAGGAACTGACAGAAGATAATCTGTCAGAGGAGATAACTGAACAATAGCTCAGTAAGGAGCATGTGGAGTTGGAGTCTGCACACTAGTAAATTTGGGTCATTTTGTAACCACTCTTTCGACACTCTTGCGAAGTTATGTCGTGGATATAGAAACAAATATTAGGTCTCCCAAATGTCGTTTCACATGTCATGGAAAGTGCGACGAACCTGAAACAACATCACAAGAGTGACGAAACAAATAAGTTGTTGCAAGAGTGATAGAGAAGGGATATTGTTGCAAGAGCGACAATGTAGGGAAATCGTTGCAAGCATGACAAGGAAGGGATATTATCGCAAGAGAGACAAGGTAGGGAAATCGTCACAAGCACGACAAGGAAGGGATATAGGCGCAAGAGAAACAAGTTAGGAAAATCATTGCAAGAGAGACAAGGAAGGGGAATCGCTACAAGAGCGACAAGGTATGGAAGTCGTCACAAGAGCGATAATGTAGGGAGATATTCGCAATACAAACAATGTAGGGAGATCGTTGCAAGAGCGACAAGTTAGGGAGATTGTCGCAAGAGGGACAAGGTGAAGAATCTTGCGACGAATTAGTTGTTGAAGGTATTGTCGCAAGAGCGACGAATGTAAGGAATCTTGTGACGAAATAGATATAAAATAGATGAATATTTTTCGTTGATAGTATAGTTATTTCGTTGCAAGAATCCTTACATTCGTCTCTCTTGCGATGATATATATTTATTTAAAAAAAAAAAAAAATATCGATGCCCTTATTCATAGTATGTTGATCATTATTTTATGATATATGTTTCATGAATGTGCAAAGTATTTACTTAATACAATTATAACCAAAAGTGTCCAGTCTCTAAAAAGGACTTTTGAGAATTTTTTTTTATCAAACATCTATAACATTCATTAATAAAATTTCACTAATAAAACACAAGTCTACTAATAAGCAATTATGGTAAATGTAGTGAATTAAATAATTGTTGAATATCTTATTGCAAACTTCCAATGGTAAAACCCTAACGACATTGGGGAAAATGTTGAAATTTCGCTTTAAAACAAAACAAATGAAATGAGAAACACCAAACATCTTTTTCAAATTTCCAACAATATAAACCTAAGGAAAATGTTGGACATTGGATTTAAAACCAAAACAAATGAAATAAGAAAACCAACCATCTTATTTCAAACTTCTAATAATATAACCCTAACTACATTGAGGAAAATGTTGGAGATTGGATTTAAAACCAGAACAAATGAAATGAGAAACACCAATGCCATCAGAATAGAAGCTAGACAAATTTCTCTGGTAATAAAACCTAGGATATTTTTGAAGGAAAAAAAATCCTTAACAGGAATACACAACTTTGCACAAAGTACTGAGCCTAATGTAGGAAATTGATAAACCCTAGAACCCTTGCATGTCTAAAAACCATGCAATCTCCATGATATTTTTTGGTAGACAAACCTGCAATGAAAACATTTGTTGTTAAATAGAAACCTTGCATCTGCAATGACATTATTATTATTATTATTTTTCTCAAACCAAAATCTAACTAAGATTTTTAAAAGGTGAAAAGAAAATTTGGACCCTATTCAAAAGGATACTTGAAAATGAAAGATCATGTAAAAATCCATAACCGTTGCCTTTCAAAACCTGGGATCCCCTTTTACTAGAAATACAAATCCATAACCATCTCCTTTCAATTCTACTCACAAACCCTTGGGGATGAAAAAGGGTTTAACCTCTTATTTCCACCTCTATCAATTAAACCAATGAAGAACGCATTACCAAAAGAAATAGAGATAGACATTCTTTCTTTCTTCTCAAATAATTTTTATGTTGTGGAATGAACAAAGGAAATGATGATGGAATGTGAGAATCCATCAATACAAATGAACTTTGTTTGAAATTCACCTATGACCATCAAGGGTGCAAGCCATGATCTTGTGATATTTTTATGCCACAAATCAAGTATTAAATCACTTTGGAAGTGGCATTGATATGAACTACAAGGCCAAAATGAGTTTATGTTAAGGTGAAATAACTGCCACAGTGAGTTCATGCATTCCCTCGATAACCATGTGGAACATAACACATTGGCATTTAGATTGCAAGTTGGATGACCACCCTTATGTGGGCATCACCTGGTGGACCCTAGTTGAGCCTTAAACTAGCGTGAACTCATTAACATTTTTTTGCACATTAGCATTCAATCTAAGGACCATGTGGAATATAACACATTGACATTCAATATGCAAGTTGGATAACCACCCTTATGTCACCATCACGTGGTGGACCCTAGTTGAACCCTAAGCAAGCATGAACTCTCACTTTTTTTAACACATTGGAATATGAGGACTATGTGGAATATAACACATTAGAATTCAGTCTATAAGTTATATAACCACCATTATGTCTGCATCACATGGATAACCCTAGTTGAACCCTAAACGAGCATGAAACGACTTTTTTTAACACATTGGGATGATGAACCCTAGTTGAACCCTAAATGAGTGTGAAATCTCACTTTTATTAACACATTGGCATTCAATTTGAGGATCACCCTTTTTTTGTGACCATCAAGTGGTGAATTCCCTCGTCAAACCATGAACTCTCTCTTCATGTCAAGAGGAAATGAACCCGAGTCAAAACATGAACTCTCTCTTCATGTCAATAGGTCACCCTAGTCAAACCAACATTTGAACCAAAATATATAAAAATAATAAATAATTTGAACCAAAATATAAAAAGAATAAATCTAGATACACATGCATATATAGAGGAAGCTTGGTAAGGGTTGATTTCTTCCATGCTCCACCACCTTTCTTCCATCCAGAGCAACTCGAGCTCTTATTCAAGATAAGTAACCAGATGGATGACCTGATACAAAAAGACATCCTCATGAACCAATGGATTGACATTCTCTATGATGCCTTCTTGAATGCACCTACAACTCAACGTTTCCCAACCCATGCAAGGCATTTCAACAACACTCTAAACGACATGCCCCTAGGTGCTAATGTGTAATTTCTTTTCTATGGTCACCTCACACACTCTCATCTCACCTCTTTGTACTATGATGATGCAGTTTTATAGTTTTGTCATCTTTTTTTAGTTGGCAGTTTTTCTTAGATGGATAGAACAGTTCAGTAAGAACTTGAATCTGCCACCTTCTCTAGTTTCCGTTTGGCAGGGCATATGGAAGATATCCATTTTGACTAATGACATTACACTCTACCAGCTCTTCTGGTTTCCTCTAATTTGGCATAACATGTGGTACACTACTGACATGTGGCATTTATGTATTCTAAAATCTCAATAATAGGAAACTCCCTTTTTTAATTTACAAAAAAAAAAACTATGACTAATGAAAAAACTTCCATGTTGATCTTGACAAGTGATTTTATGGCCATGGATATTCAAAAATAACAAATATGACTAATGACAGTTTATAATTGGTTCATAGCGAAATTCCTTACAACATAATTAGTATAAAAATAATGAAACCACTAAACTACAATTATGATTTTTCACTTGCATACATTACAGAAAGAACTCTTATACATTAAAAAAAATTACAAAACTCGTAGACTTTATACACAAAATTCTTGCAATATCCAATAAATTGATTACACGCAATTTCTAAAATCTACAGTTGTGATAATACATTGTATACACAAAATTATTGCAATGTATTCAATAGAGTGATTACACACAATTTCTAAAAGCTACAATTGTGATAATGAACTATGTTTGTGATTGTTTCTCGTAACCAAATCTCCATTTTTTTGTTGAAATAAATAGGGTAGTTGGATAGAATACACCCATTGACTCATAACTAGTGCATAATCCAATTTGATGTTATAATCCTTAGAATAAGTCTTTAATCCAAGTTTCCCCTTTAACGGTTAAAACTTTGGAAGGATTCCATAAATTCTAGGTTGGTTTTGCATAGTAGGAGGAATGGGGAATCACCGGTACTTTTTTAGATAAAGGTTCCATTAGAGTATAGAGAAAATATTTCCTAGGACAATTTGCAAATTGATGCTTATGAAGGAAGTGCAATAATAACATTAACAAATACCTGGGAATATTGTCCCCTTGTACCATTCAATGGAAAGCTAATAACCATTATTGGCCCCTTGGCCCCTTGTGCAACCAACGGTTATAATGTAGTTAGAAAATTCTACTTGATATGGATGCATACCATATATTATGTGGGCCTTTTAGGACTACACTAAAAATTTTGGCATTAGAACAAAATCCAGTGACCTTCAAATAAACATTAGTGCTTGACTATTTTTCATTTCTATATATATCCATTGTTGGATTTTGCAAAGATGTGCTACAATGGTTTGAATAAATGGTAGGAAAATCTTGTTGTGAGTTGTGGAATTGTTGTTCCACTTATTTTCTTGAGGTTTCAACTAAGATTTTCACTTTATATGACACCATATGGTTGTTGAATGATATGACTATAAAGAATTGACATTCTTACTAAAGATCATGCTAAGGTGATGTAGTCAACAATAATAACTCTTGAAAAGTAAATCCAAGTGAGACATTAGATTCCTCATGAACAATAGATACTATATGTAAATAATCACCAAGAACATTGAGAAATTTTGAAGGCCTTCATCTTGATTTACTAAACTAGAATTCTTTTCAAGTCCCAAGTTATAAAAATAAAATAAAAAATGGAGGTATTTCTCTCTTTCAAGTAATGAAAATCATGTTATACTATCATGAATTAATATTTGTAGAGATCAGGTTTCATATTCAAGAAGACGAGTTTTTGTTTATCTATTAAATTGTGCCAATGCTATAGAATACCAATGTCTTTATGTCAAAATGAATTTTCAACTCCTTGGATCAATGATTATTGTTGACATTTGGGTTTTATAGACAGTCTAATAATGGGTATAATCTTAAAAGAGATGGGTGTTGTAAATCATTTGGTTCACATGCAATTGGAGGAAGAAAAACTGAAGTATTGAAGAAGGTAGGTGGGAGGAAGCTTACAATGTTTTGGATGAGATGGTGTCCAAGGGCTACAATCCTATTGTTGTAAAATTTACTACATTAATGGATGGTATTTGCAATGATTAATAAACATTGAGGAGGCCAGTAGGGTTATTGATAAGGTTGTTAAACATGAATGTTCTTCATATTTTTTCACTTAACAACATTATTATTCATTCTCTTCATAATGATAGGAAGTTTTTGTAAGAATTTAAACTTTTGATGAGATATCAAAGAGAATTTATACTCCTGATATGACCCAAAAAACATATATTTATTTAAAAAGTAATAGTAATTGAGATAGTTTGTGCCACTTCTAAAGGAGATAGCCTAAGGGTTGATTATTCAATAGAAGTTTATCTCTGTTACTCTAATATCATATTTGATGTCTTATGTGGGTACAAGAATTTTATGGATGTGTTGTTGTGTCATTGTTGAGAATTTCATATGGTTGTTACATATATATCATATTTGTCCTTGACTGATAACACTTGTTGTTTGGTGGTTTTGTCACATCTTCTTTATTGATTTCCAATTTCTATTTGTTGCCTAGACTCTATAGACCAAGCACAAGGCACCATGTATTGCTTGGATTCTCTCGTTATATCTTAAAATACAAAGATATTGCCATTCTTAAAAGACAAAGAGATACATGTTTGGAACTCTTGAAACTCATAAACAAACAAGCACGTAAAATTAAATCCAAATTTGAACAATTTAGTCTCTTAAATTTCACGTTTACTAATGCCTTCAAATCACTAGGATGACATCTATGGAGCCACAAATTGATGCATAAATTGTATGTCAAGGCCAATAGAACCAATAGAACAAAGGAGTATTGAATCAATATACCAAGACTAAGAGAAGCTGAAATTATCATTAAGTGTGTAATAAAATTACATTCACAGATATATACAAGCCATAAAAATAGCCCATGTATATTATCAGATGAAAAAGTACCCATAATGTCAATTCATTATATGAGTCATTACATGTTCATCTATTTAATGTGCATCTAATTGTCTTATAAAATTATTACACATCATCAATTTCTTTTAGTCTTCTTTTGTGTTTTCCAGGTCTTAAGTAATGCATCCATCTCCATGTCTTTGTTTACTGGGTGATATTCAACAACTGATGTTGCTTCAATCCTTTCACATCGAGCACGTATGGTCTATGTGGTGTCTCTACAGTGCCACTACTACCAACACTGGGCTGACCAAGCTCCAAAAATCTCTTTATAAAAAAGAAAATGTTTTTTCGTGAGATAATGAAAAAGTTAAAGAACAAAGCTTCATAATTGAACATATGAATACATTAGAAAAAAACATTTTAAATTATGGCTATTACCTGATATGTGTTAAGTTGTGACATAAGGAGATTGATATTTTCTAAGATGTCGAGATTTTGATTTAGACGATTTAATAATCTAGCAAGTTCCTTGTTCTCTTTAATAATATTTGTTTTTATTAATACCATCGGATCAGGGTATGAATCCAACCCCTCCTCATCGGGTTTTATATAGAAATTCTAATATTGTGTAGAATCTTAAAAGATACGGATGTTGTAAATCATTTGGTTCACATGCAATTGGAGGAAGAAAAATTGAAGTACTAAAGAAGGTAGGTCGGAGGAAGCTTACAATGTTTTAGATGACATGGTGTCGAAGGGATACAATCCCAATGTTGTAAAATTTACTACATTAATGGATGGTCTTTGCAACAATTAATAAAAATTGAGGAGGCCAGTAGGGTTCTTGATAAGATTGTTAAGCATGAATGTTCTTCGTACATTTTCACTTCACAACATTATTATTCATGCTCTTCATAATGAAAGGAATTTACTGTAAGAATTTCAACTTTTGATGAGATATCAAAGAGAATTTGTACTCATGATATGATCCAAAAAACATATATTTATTTAAAAAATAAATAATAATTGAGGTTGTTTGTGCCCCTTATAAACGAGATAGCTTAAGGGTTGATCATTCAATAGACATTTATCTCTGTTACTTTAATATCATCTTTGATGTCTTATGTGGGTGAAAGAAGTTTATGGATGTGTTGTTGTGTCATTGTTGAGAATTTCATATGGTTGTAACATATATATCAGATCTATCCTTGACATATAACACTTGTTGTTTGGTGGTTTTGTCACTTCTTCTTTATCGATTTTCAAGTTCTATTTGTTGCATAGACTCTATAGCCCAAGCACAAGGCACCAGGACTTGATTGGATTCTCACATTATATCTAAAATACAAAGAGATTATCATTCTTAGAAGACAAAGAGATACAAGTTTGGAACTCTTGAAACTCACAAACAAACAAGCATGTAAAATTTAAATCCAAACTTGAACAATTCAATATCTTAAATTTCACGTTTACCAATGCCTTCAAATCGCTAGGATAATATCCATGGAGCCACAAATTGATGCAGAAATTATATGTCAAGGCCAATAGAACCAATAGAACCAAGGAGTATTGAATCAATATATACTAAGACTAAGAGAAGCTGAAATTATCATTAAGTGTATAATAAAATTAAATTCACACATATATACAAGCCATAGAAATAGCTCGTGTATATTATCAGATGAAAAAGTACCCATAATGTCAATGCATTATATGCATCATTACATGTTCATCTATATAATTTATATCTAACTGTCTTATAAAATTATTACTCATCATCAATTTCTTTTAGTCTTCTTTTGTGTTTTTCAGGTCTTAAGTAATTCATCCATCTCCATGTCTTTGTTTATTGGGTGATATTCAACAACTGATGTTTTTTCAGTCCTTTCATGTTGATCATGTCTGGTCTCATACCCAAGGTGTGGAGGCTATTGTGATGGGCCATTACCTACAAAAACAAAAAATATTAAATTTATATGGCCAATTTTTAAATATCATTGGAGTAGTTCATTAATATTAAAAAAAAACTTTGCAATGTGATTATTTACTTGGTCCTCTACTCAACACTATTGGAATGACTCCCCTATTCACCTAATCTTTAGGTCGAGGAGGATCATCTATGACATTATCTTCCATTGAAATGTCAAAATTTATAAGTACAAAATTTATAAATACAAAACTATTAGGTATATGATTAATATACAACCATTTCATCATCTTGGGCCTTAGTTATAGGAACATCTTGTAGTTGAACCCCACTAGGAGGGGTTTTTAGGGAGCACCATGATCTTCTGGCTGTGTTGCACTATCAATGCTCTATTGTCGAGTACTAATTGTTTCGTTGATAGTGTTGGTCCACTGATTAAAACAAAGTAAGACATTAAATTATAAACTATATCAAACATTTATGTATTTTGTAAGTAATGAAAGGTTAATGTGGAGTGATTTTTATTTACCTTATCCCACAAACTAGATCTTTGGTTTTGTGCCATGTTTTTCCTACAATCAACCATGGATTTATAACCTTACTTGTAACCAAGTTGGAGGTCTTCCTCCGTGGTTTTAGATTCGAAGTCGTCACCCTACATTGCATAAGGGTATAATTTTTTAATGTTTTTGGCTGCAATTACTTGAAAGTTGAAAGACAATACAAATAATATTCTTAATAAGTTTTGTTACTTATAATTCGTGACTGTAACCTCGAGTAACTACCTCGGCCTAGTTTATGTTGTCCATGTTTGACAATCCTTGCTTTCGTTGTCTTTGAAGTGTCAAGAAACCTATCATCAAAGTTTTCAAGTATGTTATATATAACCACACTTTTCTTTAGATCTAAAGAAAATTAAAGCTTGTATTGAAATCAAAATATTGTAATTTACCTTGGGGTATGAGTTATTTTTTCTCCTAATGTTTTCAAAATATTTTATTTTGCATCATCAATGATCGCCTTCCACTCCCTCTCTAGAATTGAGGGAAGACTCTCATACTTAGGATTTCATGCCAAGATTTGTCTATAAACATCCCACGTATATTTTAAATTTTCACCCGCTGCAGAGGTGACCATTTTTCTATTGAACGTGTCTACTCCAAAGAGGCCTTCAAGATAATCCATAAGTCCCTTTATGAGGTTGGAATTCTGGAAATTCCACCTCATGCGTAAGGTTTCCCTAAAAATCAACAAGGCCTTGCTCTCTAGGTGCCTATAAAAATGGTCGTTTCCTCCAGACAAAAATATATGATCATTAATTTAAAATTAATAATCTAGATGATTTGTGTATGAGATGGAAAACATTAAACGATTAAAATATGAAAAACTACCTGGGAGTCTTATTTGTTTTAATGGAAGTCCATTATCATCGATCAAAAATGTGCACAGAAGGGTCTCCATGCTTATCACACGTCTAGCTCTAGGAAATGAAACCATGTCAACCACATCATTAGCCTCATATCTGTCACCATCTCTAGAGTCTGACCAATGTGAGGATGTCTGGTGGTGCGTGTCATGGATTCTATCCAAATTAGGTGTGGAATATGGAGAAGTAAATCATACTCTAGTAGTTGTATGAATGTCCACATCAAATCTATGTGTCGTCTCTACAACGCCACTACTACCAACACCGGGCTGAACAGGCTCCAAAAATCTCTTTATAAAAAATAAAATGTTTTTTTGTGAGATAATGTAAAATTTAAAGAACAAAGTTTCATAATTGAACATATGAGTACATTAGAAAAAAACTCTTTAAATTATGTTTATTACCTTATATGTGTTAAGTTGTGACATAAGGAGATTGATTTTTTCTAGGTTGTCGAGAGTTTGATTTGGACAATCTAATAAGCTAGAAAGTTCCTTGTTCTCTTTAATGATATTTTTTTTATTAATACCATCGGATCAGGGGATGAATACAACCCCTCCTCATCAGAGGAATCATGATCAACATGTCCTACCGACAAAATATATTTTCAACAAAAACAATGTTATTTCAGTAAAATTATATAAGAAAATAATAAAATTCATGTAAAATGAAAGTGGAAATTGATAATCATTTACATATTTTGCGACTGGCCTTTTTCCACGATCATCCTGCCAGATTATAATATAATTAGAACCCGCAAATATTTAAAAAAAAATCAACGATAAAA
>JASDQU010170298.1:2426-21343 GCA_032191745.1 Picea mariana | reverse complement strand
TTTTCTTAATTTGTTTGTTTCTACATTTTTTTTGTGTGTGTGTGTGTTTTTTAACTTTTCTAAAGTTTTTGGACCATAAATTTTTTTTTACCCTTTTATTTTTATTTTTTCTCATTTAAGCTTATGTTATATATATTTTAATTTTTTGGTTTTTTTTCCACTTTAGTTTTTTAACTTTTTCTTTGATTTTGTAATTATATAAATTTTCTTTTTTATTTTTTTTCTTTCATTTTTAATTTCAATTGTTTTATTTTTCTTAGTTTTTTTTTTTAGTTTTTAATTTATCAAAAAAAATTCAATTATATTTTTTTGCTAAATATTTAAAAATACTGTTACTTAACTACATTGATTTTCTAAAATTAAAGGTAAAAAATGTGCTACAAATGATATTTTCCACTATATTTAAAAAAGTATGGAACCATAAATTAATTAAGGAAACGAAAAATCTTATTTTCAAAATGTAAATGGTAAAAAATATTTTTAAGATTGAAAGAAGCATGGAAAAATGATGAAAAACACTATTGAAAAAAAAATGAAAATAGATGAAAAAACAAGCATTTAAAAAAAAAAAGTGGAAACATTATGTATCAGAAAATTTAAAATATCAAAAAATCGCCTAAAAAGGGAGGGGGGGGGATGCTACTGGTAGCACCATTTTTAAAAATGGGGTAAAAAATTTGACCCCCCCAAAAACAAGAATTATGTAGAGTTCTCGTTAAGTTGGTAATTATGTTTGGAGGGAAAGTTATGGATGGAGGCCAATCCTTAGCTATGGGGCAACCTTTTATAGGGATACAACAACCAATTTGGAACCAACCTTTTATTGGAAGTCAACAACAACCTTGGGGTAAAACCACTCAAGCAAGATCATCTACCACTATTCCTTCGGGTCTCTATCCTGGACATCCATATCCAAGAGCTGTGAACCCTACATGGGGTAAACCTATTCGAACATGTATCCCTCTGCAAGGAGGTGTACCCAATTAGCTAGCAAACCCCATGTTCTTTACACTTTAGGTTCCTCAACAAAAACATATCGGAGGACCATCAGGTTATAATGCATAGTCACAACTCGTTTACGGTCCCACTAGTGTCCCCATGCCACATCCATTTTATAAATAACCACAAGTCAACGAACAATTACCTTTCTTGGCCACCATGGACCTTCCTGACCTATCACATTTGACAAATGACCCTATTCAACATGCTCCCTTCTAGCCAGTAATTCCTACTAAGTTACCATCTAATATCCCTAAGTTTGACAATAAAATTGGAGAAGACCCAAATAACCATGTGATGGATTTCCATATTTAGTGTCCATCAAACTCGTTGATGGATGATTCTATTCGGCTACGTATTTTCTAAAGAACCCTTACAGGTTCAATACAAATATGGTATATTGAGTTTCCACGATCTTTCTTTAACGATTTTAATTCACTGGCAATGGCATTTTTTATCCATTTTCAACTGCCTATTCGATATGAAACCAGAATAGATCTTTTGACTTTGCTTAGGCAATCCACTTCCACTCACATTCCAGACCATATTCATGAGTGGAGGCGACGATGAAAGTTAATAAAAGCTACCATTCTAGACCAAATCCTAGCGAATTGGTTTACAAAGTCACTTTTACTGCCCATATCCAGAGATGTTGCTATGGGAGGTGTTGTTACCAAGGAGTGGGCGATTATTTGTGCTCAATATTTTGATTTGGTTTATTCCCAATATGGCACCCTTTACAATCCAATCTCTCATGCTCCTTTTCCATCAAATGATTCATCAAAACCACCTTTAGATGCTCATTTCCATGGTGTAATAGGTTATGTTAATCATACCACCTTTGCTTCCTCTCCTACCTAATCTTTTGACATGAATGCGGTCCAATCCGGTTAATCTCAACAACTGGAGGAAAGAAGAAAAACAAGGATAAATCCAAGAAATCTTATAACCAACACAAGAATGTAAAGACTGTTGATAACCAACCATAGAAAAATGCCAAGTTTCCCTACTTGATTTGTGAAGAGGACTATTATACGAAAGAGTGCCCTTATCGTAATGAAGTCACTAAATTTCTGAAAGGTACCTCCTTACCCGTAATGTTAACTAACCCTTTCCCTGTTTAGCAACAACAAATGGTTGGACAAAATCCTACCCCTCTACAAGGGGGAAATGCATGTCATTCCCACCATGGGGATGCTTCCTCAAGCGTCGCTCAGGTCTTTATGTGTAAGGAGACAATTAGTCTAACGACTAGGGCTAAGACTTATGATACTACTCCAGATTATCATGCCAATGGAGGTGCTATTGATAGACCCTCCATGTCCACTCCCCCTCCATATTTCACCCCTCTTCAAATTGAGAGGCCATTTTCTGACTCAGTATTGCACCCGCCCAAGGGAACAATTCGAAAATCGGTATTTAATCCAAGTGCCCGCGCTACTCAAAACTACAACATTGTTGAAGATTTGATGCAAGCACCTTGTGCTATGTTGACACTTGAAGTTCTACAAAACTATCCAAGTCAATGTAGAACCTTGTTGTCAAGCATTGGAGTTGTGGATCCAAAGGTATCAAATATGATTATGTTCAATGTGGACTATTTTAAACCAAGGCTCTCCCACCAATTGGATTTCCAAATACAAGTTGTGGTTTGTGGGAAAAACATCCATCGCATTGTTTTGGATGAAGGAGCCTCCACATGTGTCATGTCTTTGTCCTACTGGAGAGCCATTGGTTGTCCTCAACTTAACCAGTCTCCTACCACCCTTGAAACGTTTGATGGATGTGGATATTTTAAACCAAGGCTCTCCCACCAATTGGATTTCCAAATACAAGTTGTGGTTTGTGGGAAAAACATCCATCGCATTGTTTTGGATGAAGGAGCCTCCACATGTGTCATGTCTTTGTCCTACTGGAGAGCCATTGGTTGTCCTCAACTTAACCAGTCTCCTACCACCCTTGAAACGTTTGATGGATGTGGATTTACACTTTACATACTCTTGCAGTCTTTCATTTTGGAATTGAAGGAAAAAACTATTTCTATCGACATTGAAGTGGTTGATGCACCCCTCAATTATAATTTATTTCTCGGTCGTATTTGTTTTTATGCCATGACTACTATCACATCATTGATTTTTCATCTTTTGCAATTTCCCCATTGTTGGAGTCAGGAGTCACTCCTGGATTCCAGCAGGAGTAAGACTGATGCCCATCAAGTTAAATGTCATGATTTGTTGATAAAGGGTGATGAATGGAAGTAAACTCAGAACAATATCATTCTAACTCAGGAAACTGGGTTGGAATAGCTAAGACAAGTGAGGTCTTGATATAATTTAAGCCAGAGGAAATAAATTCTGCTCTGGACATTCGATCTTCCAACAGACTTTAAAAGGGGGAAAAGTCACAAATATGAGACCCTCTCAGATCTGAGAAACTTCAAGAAAATTAAGATGCTGCAAAACTAATATAATCAAACACACATTATATAGTCATTACAACACCCGACTGGATCATCCATGTCTGGGCTCTTAAGATTCAGAGGGAAAAGGTGAGGAAGATGATAGCATCCATTAAACAAGAAGTCTCAAATATCAATCTATAACTAGGGAACCAGAGGCCTCGTTAAAGCTTTACAATTGGGAGCTTAGCTATACCATCCATCCTTACAAAAATATCAAAACCTAGTCTATATACTCAGATCAATTCACCTCCTTGGCCCCAGGAGCGTAGTTGAGCTACTTCATTTAAGGCTTTACATGCGCATGATATTCCTTCAGACTGTACATGCATCTTCTTGTCTGACACTGCTTCAGACGACATGGCTTCTGCAGGGAAACTATCCATCAGATTACCACAAGCTGACTTTTTCTGACCCTCCCCATGCCTTTTATTTATGGGTTGAGCTGAGGTCTCAACCACCTGCTCAATATTCATTAACTTCTTCTTCCATGGAGGGTGGTCGAGACTGAATACGTAGAGAGTGACCATGTGTTGGCTTTCCAAACCTTGGAGGCCAGCCTTCATTTCTTCAGGTTTCATTCTCAATGTAACTACAGGGCCATGCAACTGTCTTCAAGGATGCTTTGGCGTTTTCCATTCGGGTATTTCCTCATGCTGTGTCCAGAATACCTGATACCCTGTGTTGCGAAATCACCCTATCCAAACCAATGACTTGATCTTCCCTTAACATCGACGGCCAACATTTCTTTCTTATCCAGCTCTTAGCCGTATGTGGTCTGAACAGACGCCTATCTTTTCCCTTTGGCCCTACTTTCTATATGATAGTGGGCTATGACCTTGTGCTAAAACCAAAGGTACTCCATGGATTTCAGGTATCGGCGATGGGAGGGAGTGAACTCCTCACCCTTGATATTCCTGATTGTCGAAATCACAAAGGGGCTACATCATGTTGGTGCCTTCCTTACCCCTTGCTCATATAATCACCGGCTAGGATCGTGGGCCTATCCTGCGGGATTTTACATTTCACATTTCGGGGTTTCGAAATGCAGTGGAGAAGCGACCGCTTGTCTTTTAAGGTCTTGGTAGCCGAAATGCCGAAATGAATTTTTGCATTTTGTGTTTCAAGGTTTCCCGATGCAGTGGAAAAGAGAGACCTCGTGTCTTTTGAAGTCCTGGTAGCCGAAATGCCGAAACAGCTCTTGGGGGCCTTTTATATTTCGTGTTTTAGGTTTCGGTGATTCCAGATGTAGTGAAGGAGAGACCCCGTGCCTTTTAAAGTCCTAGTAGTCGAAATGCCGAAACAGCTCCTGGGGGGCTTTTACATTTCGTGTTTCAGGTTTCGGCGATTCTAGATGCAGTGAAGGAGCGACCCCTTGTCTTTCAAAGTCCCGGTAGCTAAAATGTCAAAACGACTTTTCACATTTCGTGACTTTGGCCATAAGAGATGATCCCATGCGCTAAACCTCGTGCAACTCCACGAATCAATCTTACCCGATGACCATCGATCTGCTCCATTTGTGGATCCTTGTCGTTGAAAACAAAATTCCTGCTCGCTTGATTTTAAACTCGAAATAGACTTCTTCTATGTGTTGCGCTTGGTTCTCATGACTGCGGCCTTTGAATAAAATGCATTTGATGGGTTTTTAAACGCCATTTCTACGCATTTACACCAAGGTCCTAAAATCGGAGAGAAACACCCCCTTGCAATAATTGGTGCTAACATTAGGCTCCATGGGGGATAGAGTCATCCCTACGATGCTCTAAGAACTCCTTCTACAGTTACAGTTTCCTTCTGTTGGGCTATGGAGTCATTTATTAAGCCAAAAACAAACAGAAAAATCAATATTTACAAAAACAGAGGAGCTGTCTAAGGCTCAAACAAAACATTTCTTCAGAAAATGCCCATTTACTAGGTCGTTAAACACTTCTTCACCCTCCAAATCCTGCAACTTGTACGTGTTATTTAAGAATGCTTCAGATATTTTGAAGGGCCCAATCTAGAGGGCATCAAACTTGTTGTGTTTTCCCCTATCCTGCCTGGGTGCATCCCACTTAAGCACCCAATCTCCCAACTTGAATTACTCCTTCCAGACCTTCATGTCGAAGGCCTGCTTGATCTTCTACTGATGACTATGAGCTATGTCCATTACCTACTCCCTGACCTGTTGCATTTCCACCACTTGATGAACTCTTCTGACCATATGGTTTGGCTCTCCTTCACGATCTTGAAATAATTTCACTACAGGTAAAGTGGGCTGAGTGGGAAACAAATCCTCCATCCCATAAACAAGTTGAAAAGGTGAGGTGCCCAAGGACTTCTTTGTTGTCACTCAATCGGCCCATAGAGATAATTTGGGTTTTTAATCCCAGGCCCTCTTATTGTATTCCAATAATCTTTTAATGAGTTTGATTAGACTTTTATTAGAAGATTCTGCCAGTCCATTTCCTTGAGGATAATAGGGAGTGGAGTGAATTAGTGAAATCTCGAACTGCTCATATAACTTAACCAGAGGCTCAGACTTGAAAGAAGTAGCATTATCAATGACAATCCTATTGGGACAACCAAATCTGGCTATGATATCCTCCAGGAAGTTGATAATTACTTTGTGTGATGCACTCTTGGTGGGGGAAGCTTCTATCCAATTGGTGAAATAGTCTGTTGCAGTCAGGATCCACATATGTTGGCCACTTGAAGGAGGATGAATTTCTCCAATGAAGTCCAACCCCCACTATTGAAAGGGTGTTGAAGCTGCTACAGGCTTTAGTGGTAGAGATTTGAGCTGCTGCTTTCCTGAGAACCTTTGGCATTTGATGCAAGATCTGACTTCTCTGCAGACATTAGTGAATAAGGTGGACCAGTAGTACCCAGCCCTGAGAATTTTTTGAGTTGTGGTATTCCAGAAATGATTCCCTCCACAAAGGCGGCTATCGAAATCAAACATAACTTTTTGGGCTTCATGTGGGTTCAGACACCTCAGAAACACCCCTAGAGGGTCTCTCCAATACAAGACTTGGTCAATAAGGAAATATCTGACCACCTTGAGCTTTAAATATCTTGCCTTTCTTTTTCCCATTCCATCAGGAGGCTTCAAATCTTGCAGAAAGTACAAAATGTCTCTGTACCAGGTGCATTCTACTAGTGACAAGCCACCTTGAGAGATTTTGCTGGACGACTCAGCTTGCTGATTTTCTTGAGCAAGCATTGATGAAGCTAACCCCTAAGGCCTTGCAATTGGATTCAGCCAGCAGCTTGGCTAAACCCTGCCCTTTAACCAACTTGGTGGGCTTTATCTCTAGTTCAAACTCAAGGATCTTGGCAATCCATTTACCTCTTCTCCCATCTATGTCAGGCTGTATAAGGATATCTTTCACAGAGGTTGAAGGAACGTATGCAGTCACTCTTGAGTGAAAGACATAGACTCTGAAATATTTGAGAGCTTTCACCAAGGCATAGGCCTACTTATCCATGATATCATACCTAATTTCTACGTATATTAATGCCTTACTGAAGAAGGAAATGGGTTGCTCTCGCCCTTCCTCATTTTTCTACAATAAGACTATTGCTACTGTATCAAAAAAAGAAAAAGAAAAAACTAGGAAATCTTTGGAATAATCAGGACTGATCAGCACAGGTGCCTCAGTCAATGCCCTTTTTATTTGGACAAAATATTCCCTGGGTTCAGCAGTCCATTTTACTTTACTTCCCTTTCTGAGCATGGATGTGATGTGTTTCACCAACTCAGCAAAATTTGAGACGAACCTCCTCAGAAAGTTAATCTTTCCTAAAAAATCATGAACTTCCTTTCTAGACCTGGGAAGTGATAGGGTCTGAATTGCCTCTACCTTACTAGGATCAATTCTCACTCCCTCTATTGATACTATATGGCCTAACAACTTCCCCCCCTTCATAGAAAACAAAGATTTCTTGGGATTTAAGGAAAGGCCAAACCTCCGGCATTTCAAGAAAACTTTCCTCAAGTGACAGAAGTGCTCTATATCAGACCTGGATAAGATTGTGATGTCATCCAGATATATCACCACAAACTGATCTTTCTCCCCAATGAAGGCTATGTCCATGGCTCGTTGAAATGTTACTCCTGCATTCATTAATCCAAAAGGAATTATGGCATACATGAATGTGCCCCAAGGAGTGGTGAAGGTTGTTTTCTCTCTGTCCTCAAGCATGACTAATATCTTATTATAGCCAGAAAAACCATCAATCATAGATATCCTAGATGCCCCAGTTACCCTCTGCAATACGTGTTCCATGTGGGGCAAGGGATAGTTGTCTTTCTTTGAGCTCCTTTTCAGGTTCCTGAAATCAACACAGAGCCTAATTTCTCCACTTTGCTTCCTCATTGGGACCAAATCAGCCACCCACTCAGAATATCTCAAGGGGACAATGATTTGGGCATCTAACAACTTCTTCACTCCTCTCTCCATGACAGGCAACAACATGGGATTTATCTATCTTAGCTTCTGCCTAAATGGCTTGGCCTCTTCCTTCAGTGGGATCTTGTGTTCAATGACAGATGTGTCATATGTCTTGAGGTCTTCATAGGTCCATGCAAACACATTAGCAAATTCCCTTAATAACTCAGTATATTCGACCCTCTTTTCTTTGGTCAAACTACTTGACAACTTGACAAGCTTAGGCTCCTCCTGTGTGCCGATGTTGCACTCCGCTATATCAACATCTCCATTTGAAACCCTACCCTTTGCTGTCACGTCATTTCCATCGAATAGTCTTTCTAAAGGGACTAGTCCCTTTGGAATGTGATTGCTAGGCAAATGAATAATATGGTGATTAGCAATTTTATTTAAAAATATCTCAGGGTGAGGGTGACTTTCGATATCAGGATCTTGATCAATGTGCAATGCAGAAAATTCATCGACAGACTGATGAAATTTTTTGATTTCAAGATCATCCTTGAATACCTTCCAATGCTTGATATGGTCCAGGAAAATTGGCCTATATCTTATCTCAACCTCATATTTGATCTTAGGCGATAGAGAGATCCTGAACAGACTAGCTGAGACAGCTAAGGAATAGGCCAAAGTATTTTCCTCTCTTGGAATAAAAGAAATGTTGAAAGCTGAGAAGAAATTATCAATCAGGTCCCACACTTCATTTTTGTAACTCCTGAGCCAAGGATGCTTAGCCCGGTAAGCATTTATGACTTGCTGGATTATCAACTCAGCATCTCCGAACACTGCTACCTCCTCAATTCCCATTTCTTTTGCAGCCCTTAAACCCAGAATAAGAGCTTCATATTCAGCCACATTATTGGTAGCTTCAAATTCTAGCTTGTATGGCAGGGATATGGTTTCCTGACAAGGCGACACAAAAACCACTCTAGCGCCCGCACCTTCACTAGAATAAGCTCCGTCAAAGAACATATTCCAAACAGAGGTGGTTGGAGGTATCTCGTGATTAAATATGGGTTTCTTTCTGATTTGAAAAGGGGCTTCAGGAGTATCAGTGAGCTGCAATAAACTAAACCCCAAATCAGTGTCAAGTGAAAAGAAAGGATGATTGGCGGGGTCTGATTCATCACTAACAATGTAGGCCAGCTGAGCTTCTCTGTACAACCTCCTGTGTTCCCCTCCAAAGAATGGAATGGTGGCATATGTGAGATCCATCTGTAATGTTCCTCAAAGTTTTTTAATCCAAGATATTGACAACAACATGCCGAACTTGGGGGGAACATCAGCTACTATAATGTCCATGACCATACTCTTCATTGGCAGCTGAAATAAAGAGACCACCAAGTCTTTGATGACTCCAAGGCATTCCACCCTCATTGAATCAAAAGAGTACAAATTGTGATAGGCCTTTGTCACTTCCAGTCCAAATTCTTCCATGACTTCTTTGGGCATAAGGTTGTGGGAAGCTCCTGAATCCATGAGGCAATTATGCAACACCTTATCATGTATGTTCAGGGATGTGTAGAAGGGAGGGGATGAATCATCTCTATCTTCTACGATGGGACCTAGGACGACTGTTGGATTTTCATCTTGAAGATTTATTGAGTCTGTGGAAGGCTGGGGGGACTCAGACTATAGCAGTTTGGAGAGGGACCTTTTGAAATCTTCATTTTTAACTAGTTCTGAGAGGGGTACGAGAATTCTAATGTTTTGAATTTCATGCTCAAAACTAAAGGAAGAAAGAGGCTTAGGAGCTTCCCTTACCTCAGAGATAGGTTCTTTGGCTGTTGGCGAAGGATTCTGAGTTTTCTTTTCTTTAGTAGTGATTGTTGCGGGCTTAGCAGGCCTTTCCGCTATGAGAGGTTGATCATGGCTATCAAAATTCCCTTCTTTATTCTTTGACCTGAGATAGGATCTGTTAGGAGTTTTGTTGGCCTTTTCCCCTTTACTCAACTCACTTATTTGAATGTTCATAAGGGATTCTTGGTATGCAGATTGAGTCAAATGGGGAAAAGGGGAAGTTTCTTCAATACAGTGAATTTAAGGGTCGAGCTCATCTATCTCCTCTCCTTCCTCATGAGTAACTAGGTTATTTTGGAGAGGGGTTTGAATCCTTTGATCATCTCTATCTTTTCTACTTTGTTCCCTTGGAAACTCCTGTGGCACATTGTTGCTAGGCCTCCTGAAGCCTCTGTTATCAGTATTTTAAGGATTTATGTACATGGGCTTCCCTTCTAACTCCCACCTTTCGATTCTAGCTGAAAGCGATTTTAGCACTTTAGTTACCTTGTCCATCTAAAGGGGAAGGGGATAGGAATTGGATGGGGCAGCTTCAGGTCTCTTCCTGGATATGTCTCTATTAGCCTTATTCCTGAGTCGATCAACAACCAATATGTTAGATTATACTTCCATGGTTGCATCCTGCATGTGAGCCAGAGTAGTTGCTCTCCTTTCCCTTAAAAGGAGACAAAAATTGGGATCAAAAGGGTTAGCATAGGTGATTTTAGCAAAGGCTTCTGAGGGATTTATCTTAGCGGGGATATTATTGTACATTTTATTGAATCTCTTGGATAAGTTAGAGACAGACTCTCCTTCCTTTATCTTCAAAGACCCAAACTCTGTCATGTAATACATGAAGTCTTTTTTGTCTCCCCACTATCTCAAAAAGGCATTATCCAAAGCCTCAATCCCATCGATAGACCTAGGAGGCAGGGCCCTAAACCATTTTCTAGCCTCGCCTTCAAGGCTATGGACAAAAATCCTCATCCTTATGCCTGCATGCATGATAACATGATCATCTATAAAACTGTAAAAGGCTTCAAGGTGTTGTTTTGCAGCTATGTCCCCTTCTCCTGTAAACTTGGGCAGTTGCTTAAGGTAGCCGTCTACTGGAAGGGCATTGAGAAACCGAGGTAACATAAGGGGAGCATACCTAGCAACTATTATAGCCTCCATTCTAGTCATGGGGGGATTTTCTCCTGCCATAGGACTATTAGGTGGAGGATAACTCAGAGGATAGGGAGCTCGAACAGGGGATACTGGAAAGGAGCTTCCAGGTGAAAGGGGGAACAATGGGGGATTCAGAGAGAAGGCTAAGGGGCTTGAGTCAACAGATGCTTCTCTCTTTGCAGTAGAAAAAATAGTAATAAGAGGAGGAGTGGTAAAGCTAGGGGTGGGGAAATATTTTGTGGTCCTGAGTCTACGCCAAGGTACAGCTGAAGGGGAGAGGGGAGTGACAAGGATTTCTCCCTCCAATCCCAGACCAGGAGGGGAAAACTTGGTAGGAACACTTTTGAAACTCAGGAAACAAGAAACCTCAGAAAAAGATCTGCTAGGAGGCTAAGAAGAAGAAAATGTAGTTTCTACAAAAGGAGAGGGAAAAATACTTGGTTCAGCGGTGGAAGTTTCTCCTTCATAGGCCTTTCCTTTTGTGATAATCACCTCCGAAACAGCTTCAGGTGCAGCTAGAGGTAGTTGTGGATGGGACCACGTATGTCTACCTCTAAAAGCCACAACTAAAGAAACAGGTTCACCATAGTGGAGTCGTCACAATGGGGTTGCCAGGTGCACAGTAGCAATCTCGTAGGGCTATGATTCCTGATGCACCTTCAAAATCAGAGGCTCAATGTCATTCAATCCCAGGGAAAATTTTCAACTTCGTCCCCGGCAATGGCACCTGAAATGTTGGAGTCAACAGTCACTCCTCGATTGTAGCAAGAGTAAGCCTGAGGCCCATCAGGTTAAATGTCATGATTTGTTGATAAAGGGTGATGAATGGAATTAAACTCAGAACAATATCGTTCTAAGTCAGGAAACTAGGTTGGAACAACTAAGACAGGTGAGGTCTTGATCTAATTTAAGCCATAAATTTTGCATAGTAGTGAGTAAGTGGAGGGAAAGACAGAGGAAATAAAGTCTGCTCTGGACATCCGATCTTCCAACAGCCTTTAAAAGGGGGAAAAGTCACAAATATGAGACCCTCTCATATCTGAGAAACTTCAAGAAAATTAAGATGCTGTAAAACTAATATAATCAAACACACATTATATAGTGATTACAACACTCGACTGGATCATCCATGCCCAGGATATTAAGATTCATAGGGAAAAGGGGAGGAAGATGTTGGCATCCATTAAATAATAAGTCTCAAATATCAATCTATAACCAGGGAACCAGAGGCCTCGTTAAATATTTACAATCGGAAGCTTAGCTCTACCATCCATCCTTACAAAAATATCAAAACCCAGTCTATATACTCAGAGAAATTCACCTCCTTGGCCCTAGGAGGGTAGATGAGATACTTCATTTATGGATTTACGTGTGCATGATCTTCCTTCAGACTGTACATGCAACTTATTGTCTGACACCACTTCAGATGACATGGCTTCTATAGGGAATATATCCATCAGAGTACCACGAGTTGACTACTTATGACCCCCCCCCCATGCCTTCCATTTATGGGTTGAGCTGAGGTCTCAACCACCTTCTCAATATTCATTAAATACTTCTTCCATGAAGGGTGGTCAAGACTGAATACGTAGAGAGTGACCACATGTCGGCTTTCCAAATCTTGGAGGCCAGCCTTCATTTCTTCAGGTTTCATTCTCAACGTAACTACAGGGCCATGCAACTGTCTTCAAGGATGCTTCGGTGTTTTCCTTTCGGGGATTTCCTCATGCTGTGTCCAGAATCCCCGATACCCTGTGTTGCGAAATCGCCCTATCCAAACCAATGAATTGATCTTCCCTTAACATCGACGGCCAGGATTTCTTCCTTATCCATCTCTTAGTCGTCTGTGGTCTGAACAGGCACCTATCTTTTCCCTTTGGCCCTACTTTATATATGATAGTGGGCTATGAACTTGCTCTAAAACCAAAGGTACTCCATGGATTTTGGGTATCGGCGATGGGAGGGAGTGAACTCCTCACGCTTGATAATCCTGATTGTCGAAATCGCAAAGGGGCTACATCATGTTGGTGCCTTCCTTACCCCTTTCTCATATAATCATCGGCTAGGATAGTGGGCCTATCCTGGGGGATTTTACATTTTGCGTTTTGGGGTTTCGAAATGCAGTGGAGAAGAGCCCCCCTATCTTTTGAAGTCCCGGTAGCCGAAATGCCGAAATGGCTTTTCGCATTTCATGTTTCGGGGTTTCCCGATGAAGTGGAAAAGAGAAACCTCGTGTCTTTTGAAGTCCCGGTAGACGAGATGCCGAAACAGCTCCTGGGGGGCTTTTACATTTCACATTTTGGGTTTTAGTGATTCTAGATGCAGTGAAGGAGAGACCCCATGCCTTTCAAAATACCGGTAGCCGGAATGACGAAACAACTCCTGGGGGGCTTTTACATTTCATGTTTTGAGTTTCGGCGATTCCAGATGTAGTGAAGGAGCGACCCCTTGTCTTTCAAAGTCCCAGTAGCCGAAATGCTGAAACGAATTTTTGCATTTCGTGACTTTTTCCATAAGAGACGAGCCCATGCGCTAAACCTTGTGTAACTCTGTGACTCAAGATTACTCGATGACCGTCAATCTGCTCCATCTGTGGATCCTCACCGTTGAAAACAAAATGCCTGCTCGCTTGATTTTAAGCCCGAAATGGACTTCTTTTGTGTGTTGCACTTGGCGCTCATCACTGCGGCCTTTGAATAAAATGCATTTGATGGGTTTTTAAACCCCATTTCTACGCATTTACACCAAGGGCCTGAAATCGAAGAGAAACACCCCCTTGCAAGAATTGGTGCTAACACCCATCAAGGGAAAATTGTGACCATTGACCAACTTAACTATTGCACGCCAGAGATTACTAATAACTCATTGAATAATGTTCATTTCATGGGGCATTCTAGTTTTGTGTATGAGAGTGTAGAGGTAGGTCTCTTAAAGGATTCCTCGCTAATGGGAACTTTCCCTTTGCCTCCTCCTGACGCCCCAATGGTTTCCACGTTAAACATGATTTCAGCTAAGGTACAACAGTCCCTTGAATCACTTGATCCTTTGGTAGTACCTAGTTTTACTAAGCATAGTTCACTATATGTGTCAGGATCATTAAAAAATGAGCTAGAACCTTCTCCATTTGAGTCGAGTCTTCCTGTGGATCGAATAATTGAAGCTTCTTTTCCTCTACCTATGTCCATTAATCTTTCTTCCTCCCATTCTGGTGAAGATATTCCTATTAATAGCCATAAATCTAAACAAGTCATAGAGAAGGGTCGAAGGAGGAAACGATGATTGGGGGGCATGTCTCCAACCTCTAGGAATCATATTTGAGTTAATTCGCTATCCTTTGCTAATCAAGTTGGGGGAAACATACCTCTAAAGAGACACGCTGCTATGAGTGATCCTTGCTTAGGGATTGTTCCCATCGGGACTTATTTTTCTTCTCTTGATGGGCTTAGTCTCTGTTCTTTCTTGTGCTCGTAAATAAATGATAATAGGTTACCAATATCAATTTTTGTTCTTTCTCATGCTCATAAATACACGAGAATAAGTTACCAAGTATAATTTTATCTCTTTTTTGGACTCATAAAATCCATATGAAAAAGGAACTCTTTGGAGTCTCCTTTAAGCCCTTTTCAGACTCTCTAAACAGGAAAATATTCTTGAGTGAGATTGTTTCCTTTCACACTCGTTAAAAGGTTTGAAAGGGCATCTATCCAGTGTAATTTTAACCATTTTTTGGACTGAGAGAATAACTACAAAAAAGGCATACTCTAGTCAATCATGAATTTAGAAGAGTTCTCCTAGGTATTATTTTACACTTTTTCGAGCTTGGGAGACTGCACTTATGAAAAAATCATCCTTGGAGTCTTGTTTTTATGCTCTTTTCAGACTCCCTAAAACGTGAAAAGACCACCGAGTCTTCCTTCTTTGGACTCGTAAAGCTATGCATTAACGGACCCATATAGGAACGAACCATTCCTTCTTCAGGCTCATTAAATATTTGAAGATGGACTCATTGAAGATGAGTTATAGTGAACATTTGTTATCCTCCTCAAGCTCGTTAAAAAATAAAGAGGTACTCACCCATGATGGTGGGGGGGAATTTTTGAGGTAAGTGGGTCAATTTTTTGAGAACTTAATGATAGGTTATTTCATTGTTGTCCTTGAACATGGCACTGGTTTGTGTTTTTTCTTACAGTTGGGTAATCTACTTTTCCCTGAGTCATACCAATCCCATGAGTCCTCATACTCCTTTAACTCACCCGAAGAGTGCCCTGGTGATCTTCACATTATGTTTTGGTCTATCTCTCATTCTAGTAAATGTTGCTAAGTCATTTGTCATTCTTCATAATGTTCAAGGGAAGTTTCATTTCAAACCAACGACTCTATAGTATTACCAACTTTCATCCTCATGTCGGTCCATACTGATTTAATCCACCATATTACATCACTTTCCTATGTCATTTCATGTCGATGATGGGGGATAAATGATGGCCCTCCTTTGACAAGTCTATTCTTGTCGACTTCAACACATTATCCAGGAATTAGACTTAGAAACTAATCGGTACCTTGAAACTTGCATGCCTCAATGACAGGTTTCCTCGCTTTCAACAATGGGTTTACATCATTGGCCTCTGATCAAATGATTCCATGAGTGTTCGACTTCAACTCACTAATTCACATTCACTGGAATGTGCAAAGGTACCTTAGGAATAATTGTAATCATTGGTGATTTCCCTCGCACTTGTTAATGATATACATCAATGACCGGTAATCAAGTGGTTTCTACCATGTTCAACATCAAGACATCTATTCACATGGATATAATTGTACTGTTTCGATATCAGGATGAAGACCCTGGGTTGGGTGCTCACTTTGTTATGTGCTTTTCCCAATATGTGTTGGAGTTCATTTGAGTATGTAGTAGATTCCATTATAACCATCATATTGACAATCTCACTTATGTATATGTTGTCACATAGATCCACTTTGTATTGGTTTTTGGTTATGATTTTGTCATATCGTAGCTCCATTTTGTATTCTTTCGTGGCTACAATTATATCATGTCATGGAGGCACGGATCCACATTATATCTCTAGTGGCCATATCCTTAGTGAGTGCTTTCATGGATCCACAGTTTATTGGTTGGCGGCCATGCTTTGAGTCAGTTTATTTTGAGCATGGGTATGCCTTCCTCGGGGATGATATATATATATATATATATATATATATATATATATATATATATATATATAGTTTGATGTTTATTTGTAGCTTCCTCTAGGCTCTCGTATTCCAACACCCTCACATACATATTTTTGTAAAGTTTATGACCATCAGTTTCTCTTCTAACCTCACACTTTAGGGGGCATATGTTACACACCTATTTGTCACACTTGAGTGAGGGAGTGTTTTTCATAATCCCTAGACATGTTAGGGGATAAATTTATCATATGAAGGTCAAAATACTATGTGCACATGTATTATTCACTTTTATAGAAAAAAGAAAATTAATTTAGTGTGAGAATCTACCTCACATCTAGTTTCCTAATCTCAAGGAGAATTTGAGAGTCTCATGGATGGTTGAGAGATTTTCTCAAACCAATATCCTAATTTGATGGATCTTGAGAGATATTTCCTTCTTAAAATCTTTGAGAGATACGTTTTCCCTAAAATCCTTGACATATATTTTCTCCCTAAAAATCTTGGAGATCCAATTTTAGTGGATCTATTGAGTGATCTTCTCCATGGTGGTTAAGCCTCCAAGTCCTATATAATGAGGCCACTCAAGGGTGAAAGGAGTTCAAAAGCATCATAATTATCGTCTGTATATCCGTAAAGGGGATGGAAAGGAGAACCTTGGAGGAATGCTTGCACAACAACAGTACGATTTTAAATGTTTCCATTGTTTCTCGTGATTAATATAACTTGGTATATTTCCTCATTGTTGTTTTATTCAATTTAATGCATGAATGTTTGTTCTAGTTTAACTTAGATGGATTGGTTTTTATCTAACGTTACACAATATACGAGAAGGGTTGTCTTACTTTTTGTAGGTAAATTCTAAGAGTTTACTTCTATGCTCAAAGATTGGATAAGGTTTGACACTAGAACAATGAGGACAACCTATGAGAAGAAGGTTATATATATATATCTCTTTCTCTTTCTCCTCAAACTCCATGCATAAAAATATAGAATAGATAGGGAAGAGGGACACTAGTTTCCACTTGTTCTCTTTTGTCCTGTATCAAAGAGAACCCAGTCTAGGGGGAGTTCAACCTATCCGCGAGGTGAAATTTCTCACAACAGTTGGTTGCATATCATTATGATATGGTACAGGTTTTGGTGCATAATTGATTTATGGTATGGTACAATTTTTGGTACATGGTATGCATGGTATGGTACAAGTTTTGGTACATGGTTGATGCATGATATGGTACAGGTCTTTGGTACATGTTTTGGTACATGGTGTAGACACAGAGGTTGATGATGGTATATTAGTTATAGTGACAGAGACAGTGACAGTTACAAGTTGATGTGACAGTGACAGTGACATATTGATGCGACAATGACAGGTACATGTCGATGAATCAATGACAGTGACATGTTGATGTGGGAGTGTCAGGGATAGGTTGAGGAGATTGATAATGACAGGTCGATTGATGTATTAGAGACAATGGTAGTTACAGTATCAATGGTAGTGACAGGTTGATTCTACACTTATATTTCAGGGCAGTAGGATGGGGCAAGGAAAGGGCAAGGAAAGGGGGTTGTAGACTCCTTCTATTTGGAGCCGACGAACACAAGGAGTTGGATCTTCCTTCAAGTTTGAGCCTATAAATCAAGGGGTCATAGTATCCTTCTGGTTGGAGATAGAGAATTCAGGAAGTTGGAGATTCCTTCAGGTTGGAGCCTGTAAACTAGGGGGTTGGAGCCTCCTTCCAATTATAGCTGGTAAATGAGGGAGTTGTAGCTTCCTCTAGGTTGGATCTTGTAAATAGGGTGTTGGAGCCTCCTTCGAGTTGGGGCTAGATAATTGCGGAGTTGGTGCTTCTTATGAATGTATTCCTTTCATATATAAGAAAGAATGTCATTGTTTTCTTCCATTTGGGTTTCCATGTAAATTATGGTGTATTGTGTATTTGATGTGATGTTTTTGAATGATACTACTTATGATTATATTCTCATGTTGTATTGAATGCATAAGTGATAAACTATTGAATATTGTTGATAAAGTTGAAGTTTATGTATATTATGATTGAAAGTGGTAAAAAGTGATAATAATGATTCACCCCCTCCCCCACCCGCCCTATTATTATTCCAATAATTTCTATCATGGGAGGTCCTTCAAGAATTAGTCTATATGTTGGATGGTAAATCATGGAAAGAAACAATCTATATAAGAACGAAATACCACAGTTCGATGGTTAGAATGGTCAGAAATATGAAATGCGAACATGAAAAATGAAAGTATTTTTATATGAAAAGGGATATGATGTTTGGAATTAGTTGTTACAGGATACACTGCTACAAAGAAAGCAAAGACTACAACCAAGAAGGAATTGAAAAGAAAAAAAAAATGTAAATGCATTTCTGTAACATATCCACCACCTAAATAATAAAAATTTTCGTTCTTCCTCAAGGAACAGAATCCCCGAAGTCCTATGGGGGTCTAGTGCGGGCTAGTTCTTCCCTATTCACCTCCCTGTGATCATGGGTTAGGACCACAGGCCAAACAAACTAGGCACCTTTCACACCTCGTGACCTCGCGAGTCATGAATCAAATGCCCTCCAGTCTTCTTCACAAATTGCCGATACCCGAGATCACGAAATAGTATAGCTTCCTTCTGTCAGCGTCCTCTATGCATGACCGCCGGCTAGGCTAAACTCTAGCTCCTCTCGCCACTCGTGACTTCGTAAGTCCAAGTGTTGAGATTTCATGCTCTTCTCCCGTGAATCCCCGAGACACGAGGAGTCACCGGAGCATTGAATCCCTTCTGTAGGCAAGGAGGGTCCACCCGTCAATCATGCGAGCCCCACGTTGAAGTGTTGCCATGTGTTCTCTCGTGCTTGGCTCTCGGCACTTCGCT
>JASDQU010170294.1:3216-15359 GCA_032191745.1 Picea mariana | reverse complement strand
GTAGACCCATGATTTTTTAGTGTCCTTAACTTGTTATTCAAGAGTTGGGATTGCATTTGTAGCAAGTGGAATTTTGTTTGCGTGACTTGCAAATAGGTAAGAACATTTTCCAATGTACTATTGGGAATTGTGATTGAAGTGCTTTCTATTGTTTCAAGCAATGTTTCTAGTAAGGAAAACAATTATGTGATTCTAGCCATCACACTTTCTTGTACTTCTTGTCATGCTCACTTGCACTTGTTGTTTTTATGTCACACTTTCTTGCACCTGTTGTTTTTATGTCACAATTGCGTGCTTATTTCTTTGCTTATGTGTTGTGTTCACATGCAATTGTCTCCAACAATCTTAGGGTGTTAGGTACTATCGATCATGCACCCTAGATTGGGATTTTACAATGATTTTCCTTTGAAAATGACCTCCTTATTCAAATTTCAGGTCGGTCCTTTTACAACAAGTTGCCAATTGAATTACAAATTAAAATACTTATCATTGAATTTGTAAACCACTCAATGTTATCAATTTTGACTCAATGACTCAAACAAATCTTGATTCAAAGAGACACCATCTTTTACAATTTGCCACTTAATGCAAATAAATCTAACATGGAGTAGATTCCATATGGAGAATTTAATCAAAAGTATCATTCACCATTGAAAGTTTGAAAATGGGCAATGAAAAATTGAGGAATAAAGAATTAGTCCTCTTTGTCACATGATTTGAATGATCAAGATCCCTTTTACTTTATGTGCATGGATTGTTTCCCAATTAAATGTGTCAAAGAAATAGACATAGAAGATCATAACCAAGAAAGAAATCAAGCACAATTGTACACAAGCACACCTACTGTATCTATGATCGCCTTATTCAAATTTTAAGTACATCTAAAACATAATCACTAAAAATATATATATATATATATATATTATGCCGAAAACTTATCCTAGGGATAAATTTTCACAAAAACCTGTAAATAGGTTGAGAGGTTTTGGGAAACCACCCTTTTTGTCCACTTCTACATTCTTTGAAACTACCTCTGTCATCACCTTTAAAATGTCATTGCATCACTGCAAATTTTATAGAGGTGATGATGTCTTCTCTTGCGACTTGTTCCGTCCACCGTCTATCTCTGCCTTATCTCTTTGATGTCCATCGTACCATCTCGTTGTCCCTGATCTTATCTACTATCTCCATCTTATCTACTATCTTCTCCTTCTCCATCACCATCATCACAATTTTCATTGGACACAAAGCCATGCTCCAGATAAATATTATCAACACCTACACTTCACAACACGTCGATCTTGACCAACAAAACTTGTAGGAACAGTCGGCGCAGGAACTCTCTCATATACAAGACGTCTGGGAAAATAGGGAAAATAGTGCTCCTCTTCAGAAATTGTGTCGGTAGATACTTCATCACGACCTCCACCAAAATGATGGATGAGCACAATAATATTGTCTTTGATTTCTCTTCACATAAATCATCTACGTCTATGAAGAATCGAACCTCTGATCTAGCGATGGCCTCCGTGTAGTCCGTCCTAGAATGGGTGAGCAACGTGTGGCCCTACTTCACCATGGTTTTCGCTAGAATTTGGTCGTAGTTTCCAAACCCTACGAGGCTAATATATAATGGATTTTTTTCTCCTTCTTAATCGAGGGGCCCTCGATGTCCATTGCTCTAATTCCTGAGAGCTTTGGTAGGACAGACTATGTGAGGGTATGCAATTATATTCCATGAGAAACGAAGAGGCATTGTGGGGGAGGGAGTTTTGCGAGAAGAGGGATTGGTGCTGGAGGGAATTTCCTAAAACAAAGCAGGTGAGACCTTGATGAATATGGCGCTGGAAAGATACATTGAGCATGGGATTGTGGAGATCTGAGAATGTTGAAACGACCTTCCATGTTTGAAATTCATTGGCTCAATGGATCTTGGGGATCGTTGTATCGTATGTTGTGTACTCGTTCCTGATCCCTATACCCATCCAACCTTGCTTCAAGGTTGTTTTTTCATCCTCTTTTTTTGAGTTTGCAGCCAATAGGGTTGACGCCTTGCTGTTTGCATGGAACAAGGTTTCTTGTTTTAGGTGACAAGGTTTCTGGTTTTAGGTGAACTCAAAAGAATAAATGTTGGAATATATGAATGGATGAGACATCAACAAATTTTTCCTTGCATATATTTGTAATAGGTTATCATTTCTTATCCCTAGGTTATGTTTTAAATTCTTGGCAAAGCATTGCTATACACAAGTTTAAGATGGTAAATTGTTATACCTCTAAATTAGGTTGCAAGCAAAAGTAGTTTAAACTTCATTTATGGATCAGGGGAACAATTTAGTTTTCGGGCCTCTCCAAAAGGGTGAAATATTTGTTATTGTATGCTCCTGAATATGGTTTGCATATTAATATACTATGCAGGGAAATCGATTGTGTGAAGAAAAACTTTGAACATGGGATAGAGTTTCAAAACCTTTTCTCATAAATATTAACAAAAACTTCGGACTCTTAGGTCTGTTATATAATAGAAAGATTGATAGTTTGCACTAATGAATTATACTTAGGATATTTGCATTTCACCAAAAGCATTGAACAACAATGGTTGTTTTATTTTATAATTTTATATCAAATTTGTTTGATTTTCTTGGCATGTTGAAAGTAAAATGCTATTTGATAATGTACTACCATAAATATCTTTGTTTAATATCCATTCTTTAATATGTTGATTACTTTAATGAGTTGAGCAATAGTGGAATTGTTTTGTCCATTCTTTGATATGTTGATTATCTGATGCATATGCACTATATGCCAAATATTGTGTAGAAAGTACTGGGTGTAGTACGTGCTCCCTGACTGCTTGTTTAGAGATGACATTGTATTTTGATTATCCTGTTGACATAAATTTAGTTTATTAAAGGAATAGATTTGTAGTGATGTTTGTGAGTTTCCTATTTTGACTACAATACAGATTGACTTAAAGCCAATTCTATTACTCACTACTTCATGACAAAACTGTCAGTAATCATCAATAATGGAGTTGGTTCATAGATTTTATGTGACTTTCTTAGTAAAATGTTATTAATATTTTGGTAAAATGTCAATTTGCTCGGAGTTTATCGAGGTTGAATACTTTCTCAAAGGTAGTTGACATAGGAGTATGTTTTTTGATACAAATTGCTCTCATCAATGTAGGAGGATGTTGTTGTATAGCTTGTGGATGTTGCTGATAAAGAGCACTTTGCAGAATCAAGGAAGGAACTAGATACACTACTTACAGATGATTCATTGACCAATGTACATTTTTTTATTCTAGGAAATCAAATAGACATACCATATGTAGCATCAGAGGAAGAGCTTTGTTATTACTTAGGCCTTGCAAATTACACACTAGCAAGGGAAAGGTCAATTTTTCAGATTTTAATGTATGACCTATTGATCCAGAATGGATTCAGGAACCAAAATGGGTCCAGGAAGGCCTAAAAATCAAAGTGCTCATAAGGGATTAAAAAAGGACGTTTGTGTAGGCCTCATCGATACGAACCCAACACAACTTGAATGGGCTCAAATGGACACTGTATGCGAAATATATTGCGATTTGTTAGTTTTGCCAAACATGCAAAATTTGATGACTGTGAAGTCCATACAATGCTGACATGGTAGATGATTGTACAGGTCATACATCCGTACAGTGATGTGGCATGCTGATTGGGTTGACAGGTGGATAAATTTTTGGTTGACACGTGTCCATTATCTGGGCGAATAACATGGTGCCACATGGCCCAGTCTTGGTCTGCCACATGACACCCCTCCATTGGTTAGTTTATTGGTTGGAAAAATTGGTATGGACTCCCGGGGAGTCGAACCTGTGATCTTTGATCTGGGTGGCGAGTGCTTTGGCAGGGCCGGGATACCAGCACACCCACTTTATTCCTTGATAACTATAGTGTAAACCTATTATTTGAATGTGAATCAAAGAAATTCAGGCGGAGTAAAGGAGTTCGGGCCTAGCCCCAACCCCCGACGCTTTCCATGTGTCTGATCTATATAACCACTACACTATACGGTTGGCACGAGATCCATTACATGTTGTTTAGCCCTCGGTTCAACACTATTGCATACGACCATTACCTATGACTTGGACCTTCAAACGTTTGGCGCAGATTTATGGTTAGCGACAGTCGGCCGGGCTAGCCCACCGACCAGGGCGCATAACCAAGAGCTATGACCAGGGTTCCAAACAAATGTTATAGGTGCGTGGAGTTCAGTGTTGTGGGCACATGGCCACACATGCGACCAAGGGCTAAGAGAAAAGGGCTAAAGACCAGGGGCTAGCGTGCCAGCCTAATGCTTGGCCACATGGAGGGCGTCCATATGACCAGGGGCCCGCGTGAAGGGGGTTGCGCCCTATTATTTTCCAAATATGGGTTTTGTAACTATATAATAAAGATTTTATTTGATTTTTCAGCAGTTTTGAGAGGAGCCCTTTTGGAGGCTAGATCTTGGGGGGAAGTTGGGAGTTTGTTGCCAACTTCAAGCCTATATAAACCAGAGGTTCTTGGAAGCCTTGGAGGAGGTTCAAAACAGATAAATGTTGAAGAATTGAAAAGCCAAAGCCATTTTTATGCAAGGAAGACATTGAGGAGAGCAACTTTGCAGGCCATTTTTGGGAGCTTCATTCATCCATTTTCAGCGCCGTCAGTTTTGTTGGGTTCTTGAGATCTAGCAGAACACAACCATATCAGTTTGTAATCCATTTGACACTTTTATGATGTAATTTTGAAGATTTGAACATAAATAAGAAAGCCTCATCCACTGAGACAAAGGCTCAGAGACACATGCAATATTGCCGAACACCATTATCAACTTTGTTATTTATGGTTTGTTGTTTCTTTATGTTTATTTCCGGATCTGTATATGTTATTATGGCTTCCATGTTTCATCATTAATTCTTCCTCTTTCATAAGTTTCCTAAATGGTTAAAGAACACATGTTTTAAAACTCAACCATAGTATTTAAAAGATCTTTTCGGATCAAGTGGTATCAGAGCAAGTTGACGATTGGTTTTTTAGTTTGCATGATTACCAGGGAAAGGTTGAATCGTGATCAAGGAGAGATTGTTGAAGAGAATCCCGAGATTGGATCGAGAAAGAGAAATTCTCAAAGTGAGAAGATGGCATCGGAAGAGGGACTTTCTCATGAGGAGAAAGAATTTCATAAGACTTTCTTCGTCATGTCGGAGATGATGAAGGTTATATATGAGGATTACTTGGAATGAAAGAGACCGATTCTAGGTGAATCTTCAAAGGTAAAAAGTGAAGAAGAAGAGGATCCTCCTAAAACTCCTCCTTCACGTCCTTCTTCTCCATAAACTTCTTCTTCTTCAAGTTCAAGTTCCAAATCCACGGCAAGAAAACATTCCCATAAACATAAACATGATATGCCTTTACTTAAGCTTGATGTAAAATTTGAATTACCCATGTATGATGGTGAAGTTAATGCAAAGAGGCTTGATAACTGGGTCAGACAGATGGAAGTTTATTGCAATGTGAAACAAATCAAAGATGAGGCCACTCAAATCAAATTGGCATCGCTTTGACTTGCAGGCATAACACTCATCTGGTGGCAAAGCAAGTTGCAAAATGGCACGCAACAAGTGGGTAATGTATTTCCATCATGGAAAAGTTTTGTTTCTACACTTAGAAAACAATTTATCCTTTGGGTTATAAAGAGAAGGCTTTAATTGAATGGCAAAGTATTAAACTAAGAAAATGACAAACAATGCAAGAATACACATATGACTTTCGTAAGATGGCATTGATGTTCGATATTCCTTTACATACCCAAGAAACTCTTATGAAGTATATAGGAGGTTTACCTGCACATATTCATAACACTGTATTTATGTTTGGACCTACTAATCTTGATGAGGTTTTTGTTCAAGAAACATACATTGAGGCAGGGAAAACAGGAGTTGGTGTATCAGGGGAATTGTCTTCGAGAAAAGAGGACAAAAGGAAGTGGAATGGAAAGAAAGCAAATTCAATGGAAACAAAGGAACAAAAGCCCTCTTGCAAACATTTCAAGAAAGAAGGGCATGATGAGGACCATTGTTGGCAATTGCATCCTGATAAGAGACCGAAGTGGTTCAGAAAAAGGGGAGGGAGGAAAATAGTTGCAGCAACAACACGACCAACTAAGTTGGGATCAGATTCAGGTGATGAATCTAAAGTCTCAGTGGTTAGTTTGGCAGGTAAAATTGGTGATGGATTTGATTCTAGAAGTAAATTGTTTCACATAAGGGTCATTATGAGGCATACTAAGGTCAACATATTGATAGATAGTGGATCTCAATCTAACTTGATTTCCGAGGAAGTGGTTAAACAATTGGGATTAAACACTTAGATGCATCATAAACCTTACTCAAATGGATAAGCAACAATCATAAATTGCACATAAAAAAGAAATGCACATTAAAGTTTGCAATTGCATATAAGTTTGTGGATGCGGTAACGTGTGATGTGGTACCACTCAATGAATGTGGAATGGTTTTAGGCAATCCTTATTTGTATGATCGCAAATCAATCTTCTACAGGGAACAAAATCAATATCACTTAATCAAAGCAGGCAAAGAATATGTGGTACATGCTCATCATTTAAAAGAAAATCAATCTCTTCAAACAATGGAACAATTAAGGAAGGCATCTCATGCAAGCAACACACCTATAATTGTCCTAAATCAAGTAATTGATCTTAAGCAAGAACAAGAGATGATTGTAGAATGGAAGATCAATCACACTTTGCTTCAAGATAAGCTAATGTTGTGCAAGTATTACAATCATATTAGCTCATTTGCAGTCATATTTCTGATGTTATCATTAGTAATGTTGTCAACATGGATGATAGTGGCTTCAATAAGATGTGACATAGTACAAGTGGCTAACAATATGTTGTCAATTATCATGGTCGTTTTATAGTTGATCTTGATGAGTCAGGTGCACATGATAGAGTTTAAAGACAGAGAACAAGTGGGGTGGCCTATCTCGCACTTGATGACTGGTTAGTATCCTTTTGGAGGATCAAAAAGTCTTTAGTGGGGAGGTGTGATCCAGAATGGATCTAGGAACCAAAATGGGTCCAAGAAGGCCTAAAAATCAAAGTGCTCAAAATGGATTCAAAATGGACGTGTGCGTAGGCCTCGTTGATATGAACCCAACACAACTTGAACGGGCTCAAACGAACACCGTATGCGAAATATATCGCGATCTGTTCGTTTTGCCAAACATGCAAAATTTGAAGACTGTGCAGTGCTGACATGACAGCTGACTGTATAGGCTGTACAGACATACAGTGACGTGGCAGGTACAGTGGCATGTTGACTGGGTTGAAAGGTTGATGAATTGTTGGTTGAAGCATGTCCATTATCTAGGCGAATAACATGGTGCCACATGGCCTACTCTTGGGCTGCCATGTGGTACCCCTCCATTGGTCAGTTTATTGGTTGGAAAAATTGGTATGGACTCCCGTGGAGTCGAACTCATGACCTCTGGTCCAGGCGACAAGTGCTTTGGCAAGGTCGGGCTACCAGCCCGCCCACTTTATTCCTTGATAACTATAGTGTAAACCTATTATTTGAATGTGAATCAAAGAAATTTGGGTGGAGTAAAGGGGCTAGGGCCTAGCCCCATCCCCCGACGCTTTCCATGTGTCCAATCTATATAACCACTACACTATATGGTTGGCACATGATCCGTTACATGTTGGTTAGCCCTCGGTTCAACATTACTGCATACGACTGTTACCTATGACTTGGACCTCTAAACGTTTGGCGCAGATTTATGGTTAGTGTCGGTCAGCCAGGCTAGCCCGTCGACCAGGGCACATAACCAGGAGCTATGACCAGGGGGCCAAACAACTGTTATAGGCGCATGGAGTTCAGCGTTTTGGGCACATGGCCACACATGCAACCAAGGGCCAAGAGAAAAGGGCTAAAGACCAGGGACCAACGCACCAACCTAGTGCTTGGCCACATGGAGGGCGTCCATATGACCAGTGGCCCGCGTGAAGGGGGCTGCGCCCTATTATTTGCCAAATATGGGCTTTGTAACTATATAATAAAGATTCTTTTTTATTTTTAAGCAGTTTTGAGAGACTTTGGCCAATATTGGGGCATCTGGAGCCCTTTTTGAGGCCAGATCTTGGGGGGAAGTTGAGAGTTTGTTTCCAACTTCAAGCCTATATAAACTAGAGGTTATTGGAAGCCTTGGATGAGGTTCATAACAAAGAAATGTTGAATAATTGAAAAGCCAAAGCCATTTTTATGCAAGGAAGACATTGAGGAGAGAAACTTTGCGGGCCATTCTGGGAGCTTCATTCATCTGTTTTCAGTGCCACCAGTTTTGTTGGGTTCTTGAGATCTAGCATAACAAATCCATATCAGTTTGTAATCCATTTAGCACTTTTATGATGTAATTTTGAATCTTTGAACATAGATAAGAAAGCCTCACCCATTGAGACAAAGGCCTAGAGACATAGGCGATATTGCCGAACTCCGTTATCAAATTTGTTGTTTATGGTTTGTTGTTTCTTTATGCTTATTTATGGATCTGTATATGTTATTATGGCTGTCAAGTTTCATCATTAATTCTTCCTCTTTCATAAGTTTCCTAAATGGTTAAAGAACACATGTTTTAAAACTCAACCATAGTCTTTAAAACATCTTTTCGGATCACCTATTGAGCTGTTTATGTGTAGTATTGTATGAAAAATGGGATATGGTGAAGGCGTTGTACATTAAATAGGATTAAGTGAACTGTATTTTTCTTGTAATCCAAGGATGTTAAATGTACCTGAAAATGAGTTCTTACTTGGGGTTACTTCTGATGGGATCCATATTTGGGCTGCACAATAATAAGATATGGTATCAATGCATCAATATATAAAGGGGTACATGCTTGGATGTTTGATTAGTGTAAAGTGTAGGTTTTAATGTAGTCAGGCTTGAGCCTGCCAAGAAGTTGTTTTTCAAATCAAGTAAATGAATTTGTGATTAGTTGACTTAGATTTTATTTTTCTCTTAAACTTTACACCAACTATAGCTACATTCTTGAAAGGACATTAGTGCAAATTTTGTCACCAAGATACCAGATATTTATTTTCAGTTTCTTGTTAGGTTTCCAAACTATTGTTATTGGCAATGCTTCACAGATTAATTTATTAGTTAGTATGTTTTTGGCCCAAATCAACGCGTTGCTTGTTTGGAGCTGAGAGATTTGCAGAACTTGAGTGTCTCAATGGTTTGACATGTTGCATTGAACAAATCTAGTTAAATGTTGGTAAAAACTAAATACTTTAAGTAGTAAAACATATCACCACCCACTCAATAAAATAAATTCATAGAAGATAGTGAAGGTTGGTTAAATAATGAATGTACTTGCTTAATAAAGCCTTCAAAAGTAATCTGTAAGCAACACTAGGTTGCCCATACTTCAAGTTATAGCTTTGGATTGCTATTAAATGGGAAAACGTTGGCCATTTGTTGACTCATTTGTCAGAGCTTTAAATATGTGGGTTTAATTTCCTTTGTATATAGGAAAATTTTATTAAGAAAACTGATTTGAAATAAGTGTAGGCCTAAGTTTTGATTAAAGAAAACCGATTTGAAATAAGTGTAGGCGTGAGTTTTGATGAAAGAAGAATTGCACGACTGATTTGAAATTAGTGTTTGCATGCGTTTGAATTTATTGTAACACAACAATTGATTTGAAACAAGTGTAGGTGTGAGTTTTGATTAAAGAAGAATCACACAACTCATTTGAAATTAGTGTAGGCACGGACTTTGGCTAAATTTTACAAAAGAAGAAATGTTAATGGGGCTTGTTAGAGATTCTACCTTCCTCGAATGAGAGAATATTTTGTTGCTTAGCCTACGTTTAAATTTTAATTGAGCAACAATGCTTAATATAACGCGGAAGTATGTGTATGATTGATGCAAAAACTAGGGTTACAATGATTTGAAATTATTAATTAATTACCCTAAATAGTTCATAGTATTAGAATGCATGTTTGAACAATGCCAAATTGTGTACTAAAAATCCACATTAATTATTGGTCAAATGTTTTTATTAATGCTATAAATTTAATATTAAGAAGATTAAGATGATATGTTTTTATAAATATCATAAATTCAAATTGTTTAGTAAACTACATTCACATTAATTACCACTTAGATGTTTTTTATTAATTCCATAAATCTAACATTAAAAAGATTGTATGTTTTTATAAATATCATAAATTCAACATTAAAATGGAAGGATTACATGTTTGAATAATAACAAGAAACTAATTTAAAAATCTTATCTAATTGATATGATCATATGTATTTTATTCATATTATAAATTTAATATAAAAATATCTTATCTAATTGATAAGGTAATTGTTTCACATGTATTTTATTAATATTATAAATTTAATATAATTTTTTTAAGGAGATTAAATTGATATAGAATATCTTGAAATTACCATGATGGATACAAGTTGATCTTTCTTATGCATTAAAAAAAAAAGGTTCTTTTATCTAAATGCATTGCCATTTTTTTTACTTCATTTATATCATCCTATGTTTCATCATGTTGCTTTTGTCATTTGAGTCCATGAGTATGCTGTTGATCATCTAAGTTTTTTAAATGATAAACTAGCAAAAAAAAATAGGTTTTTTGAGCTTTGTATGGCCTCACTTCTGTATTGTCTCAGTGGAACTGTCACATTTTTTGAAACTCTATTTCATAATAAGTCTCTCTTATTGGAACTGCCACATTTTCTCTCTATTAAAGATGAACATTGAGGTCTTGAAGATACTTAAAGGAAACCTAATCTATGGAGAAGACAATGTTGTCATAAGGGTTCATGAAATAAGTCAAAGAAGTCAACTTAATGATAGTGATATAAATTTGGCCATGAAACAAATTATTAAAGGCTTGCTAATTGCTTCATTTTTTTTTTCTTTTTTCAAGGTTTGATAAAAATGATAGATTGCAAATTCGACCGATAGAAAAACTTTATTTTTATTTGAGGGTTTGATACAAACTAGAAGACTTCATGGAAATGCTACACAAAGAAAAAGAGTCAATAGATGTAAGCTATGTGTAATGCACTTTGATGCGAAAAGAAAAGTCATCTACAACTTCTACACTTCTGTAAATTTCTGCCACACAATTCAATATCATCAAGCATTTAAAAATCAGAATGACACAAATATTAGGAGTTGCAACCTACCACTGGAGTGAACATTATCAAAACTTCAGAAGTTTCAATTTTCTTGAAAATCGTACTTTGGGAATTGCAAGCATCGTATAAATACCACTAAATAAAGTGTTAAACTTACTTAGCGGCTTACAGTGTGCCCAAAAATCTCGATATTTAATCTTTCAAGATAATTTGCACATGATTTGTTTTTGCCAAAAACCTATGTGCATTGATATATTTACTTTGTCATATATGTTACACAAAAATATGAAAAGAGGTAAACCATAAATAAATGCAAATACCAATGAGGGTGGGTTCACTAGGTAGGTAATATTCTTCATTTATATATGGGAGGTTTTAAAATTAAACAAGAATAGTTAGTTTGACACATAAAATTATGTTAGAGTTTTAAAATGAATGATTATTTATTTATCTTATCTTTTTGGATTTTTTTTAGAAAGAATAAAAAGTTTCACACATTCATTCTTATCTTATAGTTTTAACCAGAATAAAAAGGTCCCCATGTTTATATATGAAATAGCCCTGAAATAGCCCTTCAAATTTGATACTTGCTCCAAATACTTCCTAGTCAAAATGTTGATTAGTTTTCTACAATTTTTTTTGATGATGATGTAACAAAGACTTTAAAAGTTTTATAAGTAGAGTTTATTTTTTCCCTCTATATTGTGATTCTTATAATAAATAACTAATGAAAATTGGTACCTTAATTATTCAAAATATTACAAAAGAAATGAATTTGATTGTTACTTAATATGCACACTCACATAATATGTTTCACAAACGAGGGGAGGAAGGGGGAGGATGAAAAATAATCCAACTAACCTCACAACCAATATACCATTATGTTAGTTGTAGACACTACTCCCTTATTGTTGTATTCTTT
>JASDQU010170291.1:3835-21211 GCA_032191745.1 Picea mariana | reverse complement strand
ATTATCGAAAAACACCTTCATCCAATACTTCTTCTATATATTTAACAAATGTATTTCCCTACATTAGATCCAATGGATATACCATCCAATAACCCTTCTTATCAAATGACATCATTATCAAATTCCCAATCAATCCATTACAATACTAGGTATGGATATTTGTCATCTACTATGTCAATGAACTCATAGTAAGCATAAGTATTCACACAATCGAGATAAAATTCTATCTTGCCAATTTGACAATGGGGAAAATGTGTGATTGGTTCATCAACTACCACTAGATCGAAAAGTGGACCCAATTTGGTCATTCCATGAGTTCCCATGATTACTTCAGTAGGATGTTAATATCCAACCCAAAGTTGAGCATAACTTCTCACACTTCATATCATTGAATCAATGCATTTAAGATAAATTATTTTCCATACCTTGTTCAATGGACATGGTTTAAGAGCCTATATTGTGCCTCTATTGGTGACTCTAAAATTGGCCCAAGGACCTCCCTTAACATTTTGTGGATTTATTATTGTCTATTATCTATAGAAAACTTTTCAAAATTTCTTTGACTTCATCTTCCACTATATATACTAGTAGAATCATGCATTGGCTTAGTGGCCAAATTATGGAAGGTTTTCTATTTATTGCATTCATAGTAACTATGTTTCTAGCATGAATAACTTCCTGCATCACCTTAATTACATATTTAAAGTAACCTTTCTTTCATAGTATGTCAAACGTTGGTGCTCACTATAAAGCTTGATATATGGGTCCTTGGTTTGCATCTCTCATGTTTGTGATAGAATTGGCTCCAAACTAGGTGATGATATTGATCCCAATGTAGGCACGACCCACTATATTTTCACCATGGATATAAATCTCACAATTCACCATATTATCACTACTCTATCTCATGTATTGTTCCTCCCATTTATTTATCAATTACACACAATCATGTGTATTATGTATTGTATTTTGGTAGTACCCACATTAAGAATGGTGAGGATATAAGTAATTCCTTTCAATATACCCCACTTCATAATAATTATAAAATCACGGTGGGAGATGATCCACTTAATTCCATAGATCCCTATTACCGTAATTCTAATTATGTCCCCCATCCACTCCCATGGTTGAATCCATTGTGGACAAGTTCTTCTCAAAACTTTCCATTAGTGTAGATATTGCACAAAAATCCTTTGTATGGTTAATGTTTACCTAAGATAAGTTTCAATTCACAATGTTATAATATTACTAAATTTTTATAACAATAAGAAATGGTGGATATCATACCTATTGTTTTAGAAGATCTCACAAATTCCAACATCCAACTTCTCATGTTTTTTTTAAATTATTGATCTCAAGTTCCATTCTTAAGGAAAGAAAACACTTAGGCCCTAGGCCCTAAACATAGCATCTCGATCTTTATCACCATGAACAACACCCAAAAACCACAACACATGAAATTTGTAGGGGTATTTGGCACCAAATTTGGATACATATGCCATTAGGAGGTTTTTCACACCAAGGATTCATCATGGGTCCTTGAACATGGTCAAGGAAGGAAAAATAGTGTCATGTGATATTTCTGAATCTTTTCAGTCTCAAGAACCTTGAACAATTCCTAGACCAATCCTTAATTATTTTGTAGGGGTTCTTTCTAGGGATACTAGTAAAATATAGGAACCATGAGTAGGATTTATGTGCTATGTAGATTTTTTTTTTAAAACCTACAGTAGGTGTGACAATATCGACAAAAGTTCGTCGCAAGACAAAGGTAACGATTTTACTCTGACAAGGATTTTCATCGCTATTTCCACGAAAATTCGTTGCACTTTTCCACGGTTTTTCATCACATATATAGCATCTGTGTCATAACATCTTCATGAGTTTTTTATTTGCCAAGATTTTTCGTCTCTATTGCCACAATTTTTCGTCACAACTTTCCATGCTTTTTCGTCACATGTATGGCATCTACATCGTAATATGTTGGTAAGTTTTTTACTTTAGCACGGTTTTTCGTCCCTATTGTGACGATGTTGCATCGCTATTTCCATGATTTTTAAGGTAAACATATATTGAGGATGATGACACATGGATGGCTTATTTCTTCATTGTTTCCACGAATACCTGGTTCATGGATATATTGACGAAAATATTTCCACGAAAAAAATTCTTTGCTTTTGTGGAAAGTGAGATGGATATGTGTGGCAATAGCAACGAAAAACTGTGGCAAATTTGGTCATATATAGTAGTGTTGGTTTGGATTGAATTTTATCCTATGGAACTATCCTAGGATTAGATCCTAACCTAAAGGAGTCATATCCTCAAATAATCCTCAAATATACTCATGGTTGTTGTTCCTCTCAAGCATATATATTGAGGGCTTTCCAAGGTGAAAAATAAAGACATAGATATCAAACTTATGATCTTGGGATTAATTCAAGAGTTTGAATGAGGAGATATTGGTGGAGTTGCAGCTGACATCATTCATGGTATGCAAGTTTTCTTGGTTCTCATTTAATATACTTGGCCTATTTCCTTCAAGTGTATGGTTTCATGTGCTTGTCTATGTTTGACTTAATTTGCATAGATGAATTTTCTTTGTCTAATCCATTAGATTAGGAGATAGTCATTTGTTTCTCATTGTTCATTGCAGGTATGGGTTTGCACCGAGACTGAAGATCAAGCTCAAGGATTGGAGCATCTAGGACAAACATCATAAACAAGGTGCATCATACTTCCCCTCTTTCTCTCTTTTTCGATGGACAAAATGAATTTATAGGAATGGTAGTGTCCAAATGTAAATTTTTGTCTTGGTATAGGGGTTTGTAATCTAAGGGAAAGTTCACATGTCCATAGTGGAATATTTTCTTTATGGGTCTTATCCCTTGAGGTTCCTCGGAATAGTTCCATTTATAGCCTAGAACATCTCGAGGGACAACATCTGAAATGGTTTCATTGTCGGGGAATGAAATTTGAAGATATATTTCCTTGGGGATATGACATTGTTGATATAATACTCGAAGGTGAATGAGTTTCAGACACCTGGCTGTTAGTTATTTCACATGGAGAATCTACAGAAAGAAGATATGGCATATAATAAAAGATATACTAGAAACAACCCATATCCTGAATGTACTCCAATATACGCAGACCTTGAGAAACTCATGACCTAGAGAAATCTCAGAGAATGTAAAACATCTTTTCCTTCAGTTAATCCTAATTTAGAAACTTCTCCTTTTTCTATTCATGTAGGTAGTGAATCTTTGGAGCTAGTTGATATGCATGTTATTTCGACTTGTGTTGCTAGGCTACCTCCCGAACCCTTAATATGTCCAGAGAATTCATCTTTAGGATTTTGTCAAGCAGTGAACTCTTCCTTTAAGACCTTCCTAAAAAACCCTATTAACCCTCCATTTGTTGAATCCCATAACATTATCTTGCAAAACCTCATGGACAATTTAGGAGGAAGAAGAGTTGGGGGAAATCAACATCCCCAACCACCTTTAAACCATTAGTTCATGGCTCTATTGATCCTTTTAAATACCTTCTCACATCCATGACCTACCTAAAAATTACTTGAAGTTGTTGCCCAAGTACAATGGTGAACCAACCCTATCTGTTGAAGAACACCTAGCAACCTTCCAGGATTTCACTGATAACCTTTTTCATGGAGAATGACAATGTCTTTATGTGGTTGGTTATCCAAAACCTAGAGGGAGATGTTTATAAATGGTTCAAAGAACTCCCCACAACCTCTATCGATAGTTGGAAGGCTCTTGAGTCTGCATTTATGAAGCAATAGGGGGAGAAGAGGTATAACTTGTATTACTCGACTAATTTTAGATCCCTCAAAATTAAATAAAATGAGTCTATTGCTGATTTTAACATAAGGTTTAATAATATTTACAACAAGATTACAAGAGAAATAAATCCTTTGCAATAACTAGACGAAGTCACATATGTTGGGGCTTTTGACACAACTTTTTCCATGACATTAAGAGAAAAAAGAGCCCCCAATTTGTTGATAATGCAAGATGATGCAATAGATATTGAGGGAAATATGATTGCATCGGGAAATATGAAGAAAAATTCTGATTAGGCAGATAAGAATAAAATTAATGAAGACTGTGATCCTTCAGATCCATCCAAAAATGCTCATGAAGCTTGAATGAATGAAATATGACAAAAAACATGTCTAGATTTGATATGGAGAATGGTAATTATAATAATGTCCCTCAAAGAGGAGGGGTGAGGAATCCTAATCAATTTAGGAGTAATTTTAATCCTCAAATCGTGAGGAGAGAAAGAAGAAATGATGAGCAACCCATTCAACCTCATGTATGAACTAATGATTTGAATAATTTGGTGGAGGAAGAAACATATGAAGGATATGTTGATAACCCAAAATACATACATTTGTTGCAAGAAGGAAATAATACCATGCACCTAGCTCATGATGGTTATGAAGACTCCCTCAACATCAAGAAGCAAATCCCCAAAAGCGGATCTAATGGAGAAGTGTTTTCCTCTACTCAGTACATGATTTTTTTTTATGCACTAAAGGATGAGATGCACAAGAAGTATGATATTAGACCTAGGAATAAATCTATTTACCGATACAATCAACCAAAAACTAAAAATCTTAAACCAAGTCTTTCTAAAAAGTCAAAGAACTAAAAAATATTTTCAAGACTAAAGAAGCTAGTGAAACTTCAAAGACAAAGAAAGAGGTAAAGGAAATTGAGGATTCAGTTCCACCCTTCAATATTGAGAAAGATATTTCCAAAATCAGGATCCCAGTTCCATTGGCTGAACTAGATAAAAATCCATCATACCATAAGCAGATTGAAAAATTCATACAGAGGAAGATCCTAGTAAGTCCTCCTGACACTGTAAATTTGCAAGATAAGTCCCCCAGTATAGTTTTTGTTCCTCACATAGATGATAAAGAAGAGTCATTTGCACCTTTATATGTGACCCTACATATCCATGACAAAATGCTACACAATCGTATGCTTGAATCTAGAGCATCTCATAATCTTATTCCAAAGGAGGTAGTAATGGAGAAGTTAGGGTTAGAAATAACCAATATTTACCATGGCCTCTACTCCTTTAATGCTTGTCAAAGACATGGTGGTTACCTTGGCTCAACTGTCTTCTAAGAGTATCATGATGGATGTGGTGCTAGCTTATGTACTTGCAAGCTATGGAATTATATTATCCATAACTTGGGAAAGAAAGATGGGAGGTACGATGCAGATGGACATGAGCTATGCTACTATGCCAGTCTTTGAAGGAGAAAATAAAATATTATACATAAAAATAAATTTTTATTATGTGGTCAGTGACCAAAACAACTCTTTAAATCACCCCATATATGCTTCTAAGGAAGACCTCGGTTGTTTCATCCTCACAGTAAATGAAGAATACAAAGAAGTCTTGACTCCTGTAAGTCTTGTTGTGAGCCCTACCCAATAATTCCATTGTATATGGAAGATGTATTTCTATGGAGCATATTCAAAGTAAGGAGTGGGAGCTAGAATAGTCCTCATCTCCCGTAGAAAAGAAGAAATGCATTTTTCTTACAAATTGGAGTTTGAGGTTACTAACAATGTATATGAGTATGAAGCCATGATTCTTGGTTTGGAGGTAGGAAGGAAGATGCATATCACCTAGTTGGTAGATTTTGGAGACTCAGAACTTGTGGTTCATCAAATCAAAGGATTCTATCAGACAAGGCTCCCAAGGTAAGGGCCTACAAGAATTAGGTATGGTATTTAATTGACAATTTTTGTAAATATTTTAATATCACTTCTGTTTCAAGAGAATTTAATAAAAAAGTTGATTCCTTAGCAATAGTAGATAGCACCTTTAAAACCCCTATTGTTCCTTAGATGATATATGATATTGAGATGAGATACCATCCTTCCATCCCTGATAATATAAAATATTGGAAAGTGGTCGAAGATGAAGAACATATCAAAATATTCATGGAGGTCATAGATGAATTTTCCAGCACACATGTTGATTAATATGATGAATAACATGGGGAAACAATGGTTGAAACATAGATACAAATGACCTCCAAGTTTAGTGAGTACATGGCTGGGCATAAGGTCCTCCAAATGAAAAATAACATTATTCCTAAAGGACTGGTGCCCCTCGAGTAGCTTTTTAATAGGAATGCTGTGCCCATAAAGCCTACAGTATTACCCAAAGATGACAATCCTGAAGAATGAAACATTGGGACAAAATATGAGACAAAATTCATAAAATTTTCCAAAGAAATTTCCCTCAAGCATAAGGAAGAATACTTGCAATTTTTCAAAGAATATATGGATATCTTTTCTTGGAAGTATGAATACTTGAAGTCTTATGATACCAACATCATACATCCTAGAATACCTCTGAATCTTGGTACTAAGCCTTTTAGGTAGAAGTTAAGGCAAGTTAACCCCATGCTGCTACCAAAAATTGAGAAGGAGGTGAGGAAGTTACTTGATGCTCAAATTATCATTCCCATTAGATATTCTAAATGTATAGAAAATCTGGTCCCAATTAGGAAGAAGAGTGGAGAAATAAGGCTTTATGTGGACTTTAGAAACTTGAACAAATTATCACTAAAAGACAATTATCATTTTCCCAAGATGAATCATATACTTAATTTTTTTTTGGCAATGATTAGGATTTCCATGATGGATGGTTTCTCATGATATAATTATTTAGCAATGCATCCCGATGATAGGGAAAAAAAAAACCTTCACAACCCCATGGGGAACTTTCATGTATGATAAAATTCTCTTTGGTTTGATAAATCTAGGAGCTACATTCCAATGAGCCATGGATATAGCCTTTGCAGGAGAGAAGGATACATTCATTGTCATATATCTGGATGATATGATTGTCTTCTCCAAGATAGATTAATACTACATTAAGCACTTAAGGTAGACTTTTGTGAAGTGTAGTAAATTTGGCCTATTCTTAAATCCAAAGAAGTCCTACTTTGATACGACTGAGGGAAAACTCTTGGGTCATATAGTGTCAAAAATAAGGAGTAAAGATAGATCTAGGGAGAGTGGAAGAAACAATATATATATATATATATATATATATATATATATATATAGATAGATAGATAGATAGATAGATATACACCTAGAAATGGGAAAGAGGTGCAATCTTTTCTAGGAAAAATCAACTTCCTGAGGAGATTTGTCCCCAACTTTGTTGAGATGGTTAGGCATATCACTAACATGTTAAATAAAAATCATGAAGTGAAGTGGACTCTTGAGGCCATAAAATATTTTCAAATAATCAAAGAAGCATTAGGAGAATCCCCAGTTTTAGTCAGCCCTAATTATGATAAGGACTTCATGTTTTCTTTTGCTTCAAAACATACTATAGTTGTTGTTGTGTTGCAGAAAAAATGACAAAAATAAGGAGAAACGTATAACCTTCTTCAACAGAGATTTGAGAGATGTAGAGTTAAAATATAGTAAGTTGGAAAAGAAAGCATATGCCTTGGTTAAATCATTAAAATCCTTCAACAATTATATATTGCACTCCAAAATGTTTTCTTATGTACCCAACAGTGCTATTAAAGACATTCTCACATAGCTTGACAATGAGGGGAAAAGAGGTAGATGGATTTCCAAAATGAAGGAGTATGATTTGGAGATAAAACCCACCAAGATGGTAAAAGGACATTGGATAACTAAACTCATGGTTGAATCAAATTACTAGGTCATCGATTTAAATCTTATGACAATGGACATCATGGAAATAGGGAAAGGAGAGGATGAAAAAAAAGAACCATACTCTGAGGTGATCCCTAAGTTCAGTGAATTTTATTGGTACAAAGATGTAATTTTATGTCTTCAACACCTAAGTTTCTCACCAACATGGGACAAAGCTAAGGCTAGGTCCATCAAGCTCAAAGTTCTGAAGTACTGCATTATGGCCCTAATTATTTTCTGATGTAAATTACATGGTTAGGTAATGTGTAGAGTGTTAGATGTTTGTAGGGAAGAATAAATTGCATCCTCTCCCACTTAGACCTGTCAAAGAAAAAATACCTTTCCAACAATGAGGTTTAGATTTCAATGGTGAAATCTACCCAAATTCAAGTGGACAACACAAATGGATCCTGACATCTACAGAATGCTTCACCATGTGGGTGGAGGCAATCCCCACTAGTGAAACAAATGATTCAGTCATCATCAAGTTCCTTGAGGAGAAAATTATAGTGACGTTTGGATGCCCCAAAAATATTATAATTGATGATGCCCAAGATTTCAAATCTTCCAAACTACTACAATTTTTTCAAAATTACAACATAGAACTGGGACATTCCACTGCATATTATCCACAGGGAAATGTCTTGGATGAGTCATCCAATAAGAAACTCGTTAATATCATCCCCAAAAATAAATATTGGGATTCCCACCTAAAATATGTAGTTTGGGAAGATAGAGTAAGCATCAAAAGGTCCCTTGGTATGTTTCTATTTTAGTTGGTATATGGGATGGAAGCTATTTTTCCCATACAACTCAGTCTTCCTGTGATGAAATTGTTGCAAGATGAAGAGGTAGATTCAGATGATATACAGAGAAGAATCAACCAATTGATTGAATTCCATCATGTAAGAGATCAATTATAGATGAAGTCTCAAGCCCACTAGGCCCGAATGAATGAGATATTTGAAAAAATATATGAGAGAATCTTTATGACATGAGATTTAGTCTTAAAGTGGGATGATAGAAGAGAAACAAAGGGTAAGCATGGAAAATTTGAAAATATTTGACTTGGACCTTTCCAAATAGTTGCGGCACAAGAAAACTACACATATGAATTGGTGTAGCTGGATGGTGAAATAGTTGGGGATCCCGTACCAAATATTGAAAATTTCTTAGCTTGTACATAAATAAATATTTTTCCATTCTTGTTATGTATTTTTAATTTTACTTCATTCACCATATTTTACGCAAGCAAGAGTTTATGGATTTAATTTTAATATATTGAGAAGTTTTGTTTCACCTCTCAAATCAGTTTTTTAGGTGCACAGGGAATAGTTTGTTTGAATGTAGAATCCATAAACCAATAAGAGAAGGAACTCGGTCCATATTTCTCAGAAGACCACATGGGTATGTCATCCCCATTGGAGCTAATGTTAGTGTTGGATTTGATCCAGTCATTAGCATGCACCATGATCGAGATTAAAGGGTCAAAATTCAAGAGAAAGAGGTCAAGGGAGATCTTACAGATCTCAAGAATCAAAGAAGCAATGCATATGATCGGGAGCCAATACATTGATAGTGAAAAATCAATCCCTAAAGGCCTATGACTCAGTTTCAATACTTGAGTTCTTATCGAGTGCATGCAAGGCCCTTATCTTGTCCAAAATAAGTTTAAACCCTTGCCCAAATGGAGCTATATCATATAACTAAGGCTTAAAGAGAGAGAACGGGTGAAGGTGTGGGATTGATCATCCAATGACTACAAGTGAGCCTAATCAACGATTGAGGGTGCATGTCACATCGAAAAGGTGTTCGAGAGTTACCACAAATTTGGGGCACGACTTCAGTTTTAAAGAGATACATGTCAAATAATAAATGGTGTCACATGGTAAGATATGAAAAAGAAACCACTCCCTTAGTGTTGCGACAATGGTATTATTGTCTTTCTTGGTCACACATGCACCATCTCATTGCGTACCCAACGATTTTCTCAATGCCACCTAGAGCCAATATAATAATCACTTGGACACCGATGAAGCTAAGAGATACCAGACAAGTCGACGATGTGTATTTTTCAGCCTATCAGAGATCACCACCTATGAGGAGATGGCCCACCAAAGTTTTTGGTTGTCATATTGAACTCATTCATACATATGTTGAGCACCGAAGGACACTTCAACATCTACATGGACCAATCCCAAGCTTCCATGTGTCCAAAGATCCATGCTAATGTTAGCATGACATTGTCCAAATTTCACACATTTTTCCAAATTTCAAAAGGCTGTGAGCTATAGGGAAAAGGATGCATGTATTCAAATAGGGGCATGAGGGAGAGTTTTTCATGTGAGTGGGAGGATTTGATGGAAGCCAGACAAATTGGTTGGAAAATATGTGACATGTAATAGGATATATAACATCATGTTTTCCATGCTTCATCAATCATTGCACCCATGCCTAAAACCGTTAGAGGACAACAATCATTGCCTTGATGTGCTCATTCACACATGCCCCATAATTTAATAGATTGAGCTAGGCATGAACATTCATGCCACTCCATCAGTTGTCTCACAAGACACATGGAAAGATCCTATAAGAAAAGAATAGGGAGACAAAGGAAAAACCAATATGTAAATAGTGTAGTTTATCCTGATACAACCATCTTGATGGTCGATATAGTAGATGATGATCCACATGTGAAAACCTCTTTCACAAGAGGGGATTATCAACCATCCTGGCTATATAAGTGGGGATAATTTTTTCTATGCATCACTATGGAAGGAATGTCCTTCTTGGGTATCATTAACACAACTGAAAAATCAAAAGGGCATTTTGCAATCCACCTTAATGTGCAGTTGTATCAATTGACTGGCTAGAGGCAACAAATCAAGGAAAGAGATTTAAAGATCCAGTCATTGATACTCTATACCAACAAGAAATGGGGTTTGAGAGAAAGGTTTTGGGAGGCATTTCAACCAATCAACAACCCGAATAATTCCATGGTTGAATAGACCCACCATTGTAGACAAATATCTCATGGAGCCAACTAAGAAGACCCATCTGAAGGCTCAATCAAACGAAGAGAACACACCCCGTCCAAAACCAACACGTCATGTTTGGGGATAAAAAATTACTTTTACCTAGTTAAAACATACAAAATCAGTTGAGAATATGAAAGCGGTTAAAATGTCAGAGGTGGTATCAATATTATGACAAGATGAAATCAATTTTCAAGAAGCAGTATTGGTCGAAGCAAGCAATTTTCTCTAAAATAAGAACAACTATAAATCAATAGAAGGAGCTCATTTTCAGGTTGACACTATGGGGAATTCATGAGTATCTTATACCTGAGTTGTTTGATCAAAGATCCCCTCAGACACAGACTGAGTTTCAAGGCTGTAGGTTGCAAAAGATTCATCCCCTGCGTTATTCTTTAGTATGTTCTTATTTTTATCTATATGTGCTCTTGTAAAAGCTATCCCTCTCATTTTTTGGCTTCTTCTATCATATACCCATTAATAAAATCTCAAGCAATTTTTTTTATGACATGTATAGTGTTACTGCATGTTTTTTAGCTTATGATACTCAAGTGATTTCCTCTTAATGCATGACCTTTTCATGTCATGTTTTCATGTATTTAATGATGTGCAGAGGGTACCACCATGGATTTAGGTATATGAAATTTTTTATTGTTTGATACATGGTTTAACGATCTGGTATAGTTGTTATAACTGTTGAATTCTTAATTAATCAACATGTTATTCTATCGATTGGTTGTGATATTCACCTTAAGTTGCCTCACATGTCTATTTTGTATTTCTTCTAAATCTGCCCCTTCTCAAACTTAAATCAAACTGTCTAAAGAAATCATGGACACATTCCTCTTCCTTTTGAATGTCTTGGTATTGGTTATGATATTGTTTGAGGTCCGAGAGTTTTATAAGAGAGAGAAAAAAAACTTACCCAAATTTGGCATAACTTTTGTTGTTAATCAACATGGATTTAAGACTCACTCTGGGTCTTAGCCCCTAGAGTGGCTCGACATAGTTCCATTTACATCCTAGAACATCTTGAGGGACAAAACTTTCTTTAAGCATGAAACATGGAAGACTATATGTACACGTGAAGATGGATGCAACTCCAATTTGTAATCCATACTTCTAGTCCTTCGCAACACCTTATAGGGTCCATGATATTTGGGTGCTAATTTACTGTCCTTCTCTTATTTCTTGAGGGAGATATTTTTATATGGTTGTATCCTAAAAAATGTCCAATCACCCACTTCAAATTCCCTTTCACTGTGATGTTGATTTGATTGTTGTTTCATCTTATTTTGTGCTCGAACCAAGTTTCCCTTCAATAGTTTGAGAACCTCTTGTTGGTGCCCTATGTGGTCCTCCATTGCTTGAAACTTTGTAGTCCCTTTCAAGGGTGATGTGATGGATGGAGAATGATATCCATAAAGTGCCAGCAATGGAGAAATTTTTGATGAAGTATGGAAGGATGTGTTGCACCACCATTCTGCCAAGGGAAACCAATTGACTCATTGTTTGTTTATCATATGCAAAGCAACGACGATATCATTCTAGAATTTTATTCACAATCTCAATTTTCTCATCGGATTGAGGATGGTAGGATGAGATGTGAGCCAATTGAATATCCAAACTTCAATAAAATAATTTGGTCCAAAAAATTCCAGTGAAAATTGGATGTATGTCACTTAAAATAATCTTGGGGACTCCATGTAGCTTTTGAATTGTTTGCATGAATGTTGCATCTATTGTAATTTGTTTAAAATGATGAAAAATAGAGAAAAAATGGGCATACATTGTTAGCTGATCCAATACTACCATGATAATAGCCTTTCCTTCATATTTGGGTAAACCTCTAATAAAATCCATTAAAACTTGTTCCCAATGTTGACTTAGTATAGATAATGGTTGTAGGAGACATGTCGTCTTGATTGTCTCTCCCTTATTCTATCTGAAACTGTTTTCTTTTCTGATAATTAGGTGTCTTTGACATATTTGAAGTCCCAGAAAGAAGGATAGTTCTCCAAGTAATGACATTTCAAATTCATTATGCATATCTTTTGCAAATTTCTGGCTTAACCTGTCATCATGACTACCAAACATAATATCATCAACATAAACTTCAATTAATAAAATATTACCTTGACTTACCTTGATGTAGAGGTTGTTGTATGTACTTCATTTTCTGAACCCTGCCTTCTACAGAGACTTATCCAGTCTAGAGTACCATGCTCTAGGAGCCTGTTTTAGACCATACAAGGCCTTCTTTAGTTTACACACATAATTTACATTCTATGACAACTGAAATCCTTCTGGCTGTTCAATGTAGACTTCTTCTTCAAGTTCCCTATTCAAAAAAGATGATTTTACGTCCATTTGATACATTTTGATATTTTTGGAGCATGCATAAGCTAAAAGCAAACATATTGCTTCCATTCTGGCAACTGGGGAAAATGTCTCTTCAAATTCGATTCCTTCAACCTGTGCATATCCTTTACATACCAATCTAGCTTTGTTCCTTGTAACCTGTCCATCTTCATTCAATTTATTCTCGAAGACCCACTTTGTGTTGATCACATTCTTATTCTTTGGTCTTGGAACCAGTTCCCAAGTGTCATTTTTCTCTATTTGATCCAATTCTTCATCCATGGCCTTTTTCCAAAATTCATCCTTGTAGGCTTCTTCAAAACAGTTTGGTTCAATTGTAGATGAGAGTGTTAGGTGTGTTTGTTCTGGTGAAAAGATTCTTCTTCTAGTCTCAACTCCTGCATATTTGTTTTCGATAATCTGTTCTGAAGGATGATTCTTCCGTACTCGTTTACTGGGTGTATTTGGAGACACTTGCTAAACTTTCTCTTCTGCTTCTATCGGATTCTCTTCATCTTCCTCTTCTACTTCTTTTTCATCTTTTGCTTCTTCTTCTAAGGGTTGTTTCATTGATTCATTTTCTTCTTCCTTTGATTCTGGTCTGTCTGTTTCATCAATTGTCACGTTGATTCTTTCCAAAACATTTTTCAATCTTATATTGTAACACTTTTATGCTTTCCTTGTACTTGAGTAACCAACAAGTACTCCTTTGTCCACACGAAAGTCAAAGTTTCCCATTCTACCATCTTCTCTTTTGATATAGAATTTGCTTCCAAAAACTCTAAAGAACTTAACATTTGCTGGTCTTCGTTTCCATAACTTGTAAGGAGTTTTGTCGGTGTTGTTTCTGAGAATTACTCTATTTTGAATGTGAACTGTTGCATGCACTGCCTGTGTCCAAAAAATATCTGTCAATTTTGAATCCATTAACATTGTTCGAGCCATTTCCTGTACTGTCCCGTTCTTTCTTTCAACAACTCCATTATGTTGAGGTGTCCTATAAACGAAGAATTGTTTTTTTATTCCATGATTGCTGCAGTAATCCATAAATTCCTTTGAGGTGAATTCTCCTCCGTTATCAAATCTAAATCATTTGATTCTTGAATCCATCTCATTTTCAACAATTTCCTTGTAGATCTTGAAGTTTTCAAAAGCTTTTGACTTATTCTTGAGAAAGAAAATTGCAGTCATTCTTGTATAATCATCAACTAATGACATAAAGTATCTCTCACCTTTTAATCCCTTTGTTGTAGTTGGTCCAACTAGATCAGTATGCACAATTTCCAGTGGTGTTGTCGTTGAATATTCCTTTGATTTGAACTTGGTCATTTTTTGCTTTCCTTGTTGACAATGCTTGCATAAAGTGTTGGTTTCTTTTGTGATCTGGGGCATTTCTCTAAATGCTTCTCTTTTGCTGACTTTGACAAGGTTATCAAAATGCATGTGACCCATTCTTCTGTGCCATAGCCAACTTTAATCTTCCTTTCCTAGACAACATTTTTCATTTACAATTTCACTTAACATATATATGTTGCTTGAAGTTCTTGCAGTTGTAGTGACCAATTTCCTTAAACCTTCTTTTCTTATCTCACACTTTTGTGAATCGAAAGTAACGTTATGACCTTGGTGATCTAGGGGATCAAATTTTGCTCAAAATTCAAAGTGCTCAGAATCGCTTCAAATCAAATGGGTGCACAGGCCTTGTCGTCACGAACCCAACGCACTTCGAACGGGTTCAAACAGACACTGTATGAGGGAGATATCACGTTCTGTTCGATTTGCCAAACATGCAAAAAGAAAAAAATTGTTGAATGTATAGTCCGTACAGGTGACGAGGCATGATTGTACAGGTGACATGGCATGACCATACAGAGGATGTGGCATGACCGTACAGGTGATGCGTCAACTGATTTGACAAGCTGACATGGCAAGTTTTTATTAGACAGTAAGGTGGCACGTGGGTGAATGGAGGTGAAACACGTGGAATGTTTTTAGCCAATTGGGTGGTGCCATGTGGCCCAGGCATGGGCTGCCACGTGGCACCATGGTGTTGTTTAAAATTTATATGTAGTCTATGTGATTTGAACCATGAACCTCCACCATAGTGTAATGCCTTATCAAAGGCCGCTTTTCCAACACACCACTTATTGTTGCTTGTTAGATATATGGTTGCACATATATTTGAATTTGAATTAATTAAAGGTTGGGCGGAGGTCCAGGCTGGGGCTTAGCCCCAACCCCCAGTTTCTATACGTGCCAACATGACCACGCCTCCCAGAATGGCGCACGCGTGTATATTTCTTCAAACGTCTTCCCAAAATGTGCCCGCCACTTGTCACACATACATGCATTCATGGAACAAGCCCCTTTTGATGCGCGGGAAACATGGCCACATGGCCCCATGCACCCAACACCTCCAGGGTTAGGGGGCTAGGTTCCCTAACCATTCTACATTTTGGCACATTTTGTGGAGATGCACGTGGGTGCTGAGTTTAGGCATGGGAAATGCCCAAAGGTTGGGTTAGACACACAAAGGTGTGATTTGGCGAACTAGAGACAACAAGCTTGAAGGGGGGAACTTCCAGGAATCCTATCTTCTTCAATTTTTGGCCAAACCAGGTGCCAAAAAATCCTAACTAGGGGTTTTTGGACGTTTTGAATCCATTGGAGCCATCTATTTGGCATTTTGAGCATTGTAAATCAATGAATTTATCACTTTGATCAAACAATATAAAAGATCAATTAGAAGCTGGACCAGGAGATGTAGCCCAACATAGGGGTGAACTCCTTTATCATTTGTTGTGTTATGTGTTTACTGTTCACTATTATTTGTTGGTTATTATATTCATCTTGAATGTGAAAGTTTCTCTAAATTATGTGTTTGCAAATTGATCCTTTTTCCTAAGCACACTTAATTAAAAACTTGCAAAATATTTCAAGATACAAGACTTTTTCATTTTTAGATCAAGTTGGTATCGGAGAAAAGGTTTCTGAAGGCTTGATTATTTGCAAGTGTTTGTTTTCTTATGCTCACAAGGTTTAAGCTCACAAGAGGGGAAGGTCAACTTGTAGAGCCAAGTTCTCAAATTTCAAGAAGAAGGACTATACAATCACCTCAAGCTTCAAGGAGGCATTCACCAAGTATGGCTCATGAAGAGAGTCATGAAAATTTTGCTTTAGAAGATGAAGATCTCATATAGGCTTTCATGGATATGAGAGAAATGATGAAAGTCTTGATGGAAGAAAGGAATGCAAGGTTGCAAGGTGAAATCTCCAACCCTTCAAAGGACAAGGGAGACAGTGGTGATAAAACTCCAAAAGGAAATGGAAGGANGGGACATGGTAAAATTCCTCCACAAATTCCTTTGTTAAAGCTTGATATTAAATTTGAATTTCCAATGTACAATGGAGAGGTAAATGCTGAGAAATTGGATAACTGGATTCGTCAGATTGAAGTGTATTGTAGGATACAAAGAATTCAAGATGATGAAACTAAGATTCATCTTGCTTCTTTAATATTGGATAGTGTAGCACTCATTTGGTGGGAAGCCAAAACTCAAGAGGACATGAAGAAACACGGTAAAATTTTATCCTCTTGGAATGATTTCATTGTTGCAATTAAAAAACAATTTTACCCATTAGCATATATGCAGAAAGCTGTTATGGATTGGAAAAATTTTAGACAAGCTAAAGAGAAAAATGTGCAAAGCTTTACTCAAGAATTTAGGAGAAGATCTTTGGTTTTAGGATTAGATTTGTCTTCTCAAGAAACTTTACTCAAATACATTGGAGCTTTACATAGTTACTTGAGACATACAATACTCATGTTTAACCCTTCAAATCTAGATTAAGTTTGTGTTTAGGCAACTCATTTGGAAGCAATAGGGAGGAATGAAACTCATGAGGGAAACAAGAAGCCTTTCAGTCATGGAGACAAGGGAAAGAGGAAGTTCAAGGGAAATGGAAAAAAAATTGCTTCTGTTAAGAAAGAGGGAGAAAAATTTACATGCAAACACTGTTCAAAGGATGGCCATGATGAAGACCATTGTTGGAAACTTCATCCTGAAAAAAGACCCAAAATGTTCGACAACAAAGGGAAGCCAAAGACTGTTGCAACCATACAACATAATTTAGTTTCTGATTCAGGTGATGAAACAAAAATTACAGCCATGGGTTATCAAGGTAAGGGTTCTATTGCAAGTACTAGTTCTTCAAGTAGTAGTAACCTCAATGAAACTCAACAA
>JASDQU010170289.1:0-21212 GCA_032191745.1 Picea mariana | reverse complement strand
ACAGAGGAGCGCTATAGGAATGAGGCTGACAATAAAAGCTCAAGCTGAAGCAAAGGAGGAAGATGAGCATTCTGAGGAATGGCTCAGCATTTTCAGTACTGAAGCTGAAAATAATGCAACAGGGGAGGTTGCACAGGCAGAAGAGGAACACACAGACAGCATATGTTTGGCTGATCTGTGGGATCAAATAGAAGCCCTGGAGGAAAGGGTGAAAGCGCAGGGAAGGCACATCCAACAGGTGAAGTTGGAAGTTGATGAGGAAGGCGTGGGAGATCATGATGATCTTCCCAGTGGCCAAAAATTTTTGCAGCTGAGGAGACTGCATGAGCAAAACCAGCCACTAGAACAGCTGGATGAGGTAATCGAGGAGATCAGCAGGCTGATGGTGGAGTCAGCGCAGACTGCCAGCAAGGCGAGGCTGAGTAGAAAGAAAGTAGAAGTAGCAGCAGCAGCACAGCAGAAGCAGCAGCAGCAGCAGAACGGAGCGAATAAATAGCTCCAAAGATTTGTTTGGGATCATGGAGGATTTCCAATAGCTCATAGGGGAAGCTCATGAGCAGCTCATGATTTTTGCAGCTGTGGAGTATGATGCAGGAGCATCTCTCCATGCAGCCAGCCAGCCAGCCAGCCATGTGGGCGCGCATGCATTTGAAAAGCTGAAGGGAGGCACAACGTCATTTTGAATTTGAAATTCAATGTAGTTAAATGTCTTAGGCTGGTGAGCCAGGGGAGCCATGCCTTTGCACAGGCTATAGATAAGATAGGAATTTATTGTAGATCGACTGAGATCTAGTTCTGGATAGCAGACTAGACAACCATTGATTATAAATTAATTAGAGTAGGTAAATCCTGGAGGGAAGCGCTAAGAGCCCCTCAGGTAAAAGAGATATTCAGATCTCATTTGGGGAGAGACAAGGGAGAGTAGAGAGGAGCCGAGAAAGCTCAGAAACACCTTGTAAGATATACAGGCATTTGCCATTATTAATACAGAGCAGTTTTTCCTGCATTTTCTGTCATTATATGCATGTMTGTATGTGTATGTTCAATATATGGTGCAATTGTGTATTGTTATTATGTATTTGCAGGGGTTTGGTTTGATTTCAGGTTYGAGAGGTCTTTGAGGTTTCATKCCATGAGGGTGTGACAGAGTGTTGAGACTCTGAATACCAGTGCACTGAGGGGGCACTTCTGAACTCATGAGGAGTCAGACAAAGACGTGCTGAGAGAACCAGCCTTGAAGTCAACGATTCATACGGAGGGAAGACTTTCGGGGTTACTGAACACCTCAATAGTCAAGGCAGTGTAGCTGAGACACTGTTGTCGACAGAACCTTTGAGAAGTTCTGTAGGAGCTCTACCAAGAGGGTATCGAGCGTGTGTACAGAAGTGCATAGAGGAAAGAACTCTGCTGTGAGTTCAGAGAGACTAGAATTCTGTCGAGGATTCTGAGGAGCTCTGTCTGGAGGACGTCAAGCGAAGCGTGTAAGTGCAAGGAGAAAGCGTAACTGTTGGGTGTTATGTGGCAAGGAAGCTCCGCTAGGAGGGCGTTGAGGAAGATTGTAGACAGACATGAGGAGGAAGGAACTCATTGACTTCTATCATCTGAAGGAAGCATCCACTGAGGGGGCTTTCACTGGGTTACTGAATACCCATAAGACTCAGCAAGAAGGTAGCTTAAGCAGAAGAATAACAGGAGGCGTTCATATTCTCCATCTGTGGGAGAAAGAGCAGAAGAACCGAGCTTCTGTAGAGGTCGAAGCTACAGGAGAAGCTCAGGACAGATAGAGCTTTGTGCGCAAGGACTTCGCAAGGAGAGTGTAGGGGTCAATCGAATCCTTTAAGGATTCAAAGAGAAAACTCAGGAGGCGGGTGCTTTTATGTGCGAGGTCGTCACCGCAAGGAGAATGGAGACCAAAGATCTTCCTTTGAAGAAATCCGAGAGAAATCAAGCTCAGGAGGGATAGTTCTTTCGTGCTACTATTGGAACAGACCCAGGAGAGATTTGAATCGAGGATGAGCTTTGGAACGGAAGGAAATTTTCCAGGAGAAGAAACCAACGGTTGGAATTCGCAGGCGAGGTTCGCGAACTCCCGTCGACTGTCAGATCATGGAGAAACTGCACGGGATTTAACCCCTAGGCGCGCGAGGGACCAAAGCCCATCGGGGTTCGACATTCGGCGGTTGACGAGGTAAGAGTTTTATACCTTGTGAAATCGCGAGTTGCGATTTCTCGAATCTACGGGAGCCGTCGATCAGAGCAAGGACACGTGGAGCAAGATACCAAGGAGTAGGGATTCGGGGTTTGGCAAGGTCTGTGACCTTGTGCGTTAGAATCGTGAATTCCCGAATCGCAATTTCTCGATTTTACAGGAGCCATCGATCATCGGAGGGACAGGTGGCACGAATCCGGAGAAATCAGAGTTTCGGCACTCGGGATTTCCCAATGCAAAGGATTCGCGACAGTTGAGATCGTGATCCCGCTATCCCCGATCACACAAGAGAAGGAGGTGACGTGGTTGAATGGGGCCATAAGGTTTAGTGGAATACAGGTGGCGTCAGATCGGAGTTCGAGGTTCGGAGAATTGGAGGGCGTGTGAACTGCGACACCCCATTCGTCGATTTCCCAATAGGGAAATACCCCCGCAGCGGAAGCGTTGACCCGTTGACCCATCGGGGTTCGAGATTTTGAATTGCATAAGGATCGTGCATGCGTGTTTCGCGATATCGCGAAACCCGATTTCCCAATAAGCGAAGGGAGATCGCAGGAGGAGATACCTGTGGGTAAAGAGCTCCCGACGAGGGAGTTGAAGAGCACTTTGACTCTTCGGGCTGTGTAAATGAAGGTTCTGGTGAGAGCGGGTCCGACCGTGAGGGTCACGACTTTGTGTCAGAATTGTTCCTACACCTAAAATATACCTTCAGAGACTGTGTAAAGAACAAAACCGGATAGAAAACATATAATTTGCAGCCATGTAAAATTTACATACTTGGATACATACCTGTGAAGCTCGCTAAAACCTGGTTATTTTGATACTCACAGGATCTTTGCAGCCTTCGAATTACTCATCTTGCTTCTTCTGATTTTCTGAATTTCCTTGCGCGTAGAATGATTTCGTTTACAATGGCTCAAGAGAATTTAAACCAGGGAAGAACTTATCGTTTCGCATCAACCATTCAATTCGGGTGATGAGTGAAATTTAAACAAATCTACCGTTGAATCTCTACAACTTAAATTCATCGTGGGTTGACGACGGAGGCGCGGGGGTGATGTGGTCTATCAGTGATTTTAAATGGTGATTTTGATTGGCACACGAGGTAGCAACTAATGTGGGATTTGGTATTAATTATCCCCTTAAATGCTCAAAATCTGATCGTATCTAACACTAAAACATCCCATCATGTTGCTCTCTTAGTGGGTGGATCGGGGATCGAGGATGTGCTATGAACATTTTTGTTGATGTCCTTATGCAAAAGCTTCGACGCCGATCAATATCACCTTACAATGTTGTTGTGGAAAAGATAAATCAGAGGTGTGACTCGAATCTAGGGAACCAAGAATGACTCAGGGTAAAACTAGACCGTACGGTTCTCCAATCTGGTAAAGACACGTTGCGTTGAAGATCGGTGACCTAATTCATGTGTATTAATCGGAGTCGAGAATTTTCTTAAGTTATTCGTTTTAAATAAAACCTTAGCTTGTCGATGCCAAAAATGTATCCAAGGTTGACGATCAACGATAAACCTATGAAGTGCTTTCTTCGAATTAGCTTCCTCGAAAAAGTCCCGATGCCGAAAACGCATCGGGGATCGATGACCAGTTATACTCTTTAGCATGGTCAGAATGTTCATTTGCGATCCTTTTAGGTTTTCCCCGATTCCGATAAGCGCGTCGGGTATCGGCTATCGACAATATCTTTTCTTTCTTTGTTAAAGTCTATTCCCCTCGTCTTTTACCGATGCTGAAGGGGAATCAACTATCGAATATCGACAATATCTGTATACAATACTTTGACGCAAACACAAATGCCCTTTTCTCAATGTCGAATCTGAGCATGTCGAGTGAAATGTTTTCACTATTGATTCTTTATTCAGGTGTTAAGGACTTTTAAGTCACGGGGTTTCATAAGTTCAAACAAACCTGAATAGCTGATGAGAGTCATGATAATACACAAATACAAAACATTTCTCAAAATGAAGTTGAATCAGATAGTGAAAAGATCAAGTGGTACCCAAAAAGTAAAAATTTGACATAGGCTTTTTAGGGTGTGTTGAGCGCTCAACATGCCTTTCATCTCCAAGCTCTATAACCAGATCCACACCTCCCTCTTGTATCCTAGTGAAAAACTCTTTGCGCCCTATCATATGACAAGATGCTTCGTTGTCCACAAACTACATGTTTGAAATTGTTGCGCTAGACATACAATCTATGAAGTAGAAATCCTCCTCGAAGCTTTTGGAAAACTCACCCACTGTTGCTAAAGCTTCCATCCATGATTGGTTCTTCTTATTCTTCTCTGGACACTGTGAGGCAAAGTGTCCTATCTTGTGACACTAGAAACATTTGAATTTTGAAAATTTAATGTTCTTATTTCCACCCTTGTTTTTCTTCTGCTTTCCCTTTCCTTTGCTCACAAGCGCCAAGCCTTCTTCATCCAATTTGTGGTGAAGATGAAGATCCGCTAGACTCACCAAGTATGATCTCCTTTTGCACAAAATCATCCCATAATCATTTCCAATCAGGGAGTTTCTCCCGAGATACAACTCCATGTACGAACACATCCCATGACTTCGAAAAGCCATTCAGTGCCAGAAGTACCAACTTAGATTCTTCAGTTTTCTCACCTATTGTGCCTAGATCATCCCTGATCTTTGTAACTCGAGTAAGGTAGTGAACCACACCTTCCCCTTTAGCCATATTGGTACTTCTCAATCTTTCCCTAAGCACCATCACCTTGTTTTCATTTTTACTCTGGTAAAGGTCATTCAAGGAAACCCACATCTCCTTAGCAGACTTTTTCCATGTGAGGTGAGTTATTATGTGATCCTTTACCCCATCAAGTAGTATGCTCTTGGATTTAGCCTCACCCTTCTTCCAGGTCACCAATGCAGTTGCATCTGTGGGATATGCAGCCTTATCATCAGCATGGTCAAGGACATCATTGACATCCAAAACCATAGTGACCCTTTCCATCCAGGTGACAAAGTTTTGAACACCCTGAAGCCTATCCTCCATTCTCAAGGTCATGGTCATTTCTTAAAATGATTCTATGTTGCAATATACCCTTATGTTTTGCAGATTTGAACTCCACTAAAGCAGATCTATGTTTTCCTTTGCAGATCTACACTTCTATGTTGCAGATATGAAATTTTGTGCTACAAATATGAACTTTTGTGTTGCATATATGAACTTGTATTCTACATATATGAACTTATTTTTTGTAGATATGAACTTCTATGTTGCAGATCTGAACTTATCTGCTGCAGATATTAACTTCGGTGTTGTAGATATGAACTTATATGTTGCAGATATGAACTTTAGTGTTGCATATATGAACTTATGTGTTGTACATCTGAATGTAATGTTGCTTCTTCAACAATCCTGCTTTGATACCATGTGAATTTTATTCAAACCCAGTTCACTAAATCAATTATTTTTTCTGTTAACTGATTCTGCCAGGTTTTCTTCACAAATAAATAATACACAATATAAAATAATAACCAAGAACTTAACAGTAAAAGATAACAAAAATCACATCACATGTACACAAGTAATTTTTGGACAATTCGTCCCTAGAAAAACCCCGCAGGAAAAACGAGTGCAACTGATTTGGATTTTATTATTATTGAGCAGGAAAATATAGAGATCTCTTACAATAAATCAGCCCAACCAAATACAAAACCTCATCAACAAATGTATGGCACCCTTTTGCAAATCCTCCTGATCATATCTATAAGGAAAGACCTTTGCAATGATGAAGATGTGTGCCAATCTCAGTGTAGAAGCCTCCTCTGTCTCCATGCAAACTCTCTCTCCAAACCCTCAAACAATTCTCCTCTTTCTCTCTTTAGAAAATTGCCTCTCTCTTATGCATAATACACCCCTCTCCAAGTTGATATCCTTTTTACTCAATGAGCAAGTGAGAAACCCTATCTCCAAAAGGATGGATGGACAAGATTGATCCTCATAACCTTTGGAGATCAACGATCATGATTAAAAGAACACATCTTAAATTATTTCTCACTTTAACTTTATAAAAGGTACACATTAAGTTTGTTGTCCCCATTTTGTGGATAACAAAGGAGATGATGTCTCGAGGCCTTCAAGTTGTAGATACGGAGTGCCGAGAGAATACATGACCAACAATACCCTTTGCATAGAGGGAAAACCCACTCACCACCACATATGGTCACAGGTTTGTAGATGGAATCCACCACACCAGGTGGCTTGTGGAAGGCAGTGGGCCTTGCTCCATGAGGTACAAGTCAGTATTATGGTGAGCATCATTTCAATATTTAAGCCATTTGATTATGTTGTATCTTAGATTGTTCTAGATTTCATAGTATGTGCTTAGACATTATGCATTTTTCCTTGCTTCACCTTGGTAGTTGACAATGTGCCCTAGTAACTGGTTTTCCTTGGGGATGGGTTTGCTACTAGGAACTCCCTTAATGAGCCATTGTACTGTTCCCGACAATACTTACCATTTTCCATCATTATTCCCCTCCATTTCCTTATCTCTTGGGATTTTAGGGTATATTGACCCAAGAAGGGTTGTCCCTCATTCTATTGGAAGAAGGGGCTAAAGGCCCAGAGGGGTTGGTGTTGGGTAAAAGATAAAATCCTTATAAACCTTCCAGATGCTTCGCCCAGGGATCACCCAAGAAAGAAATGAAACACTTATCTTTGAATAAATGGGACCCACAATATAATAAAGAAATACTTGAAAGGTTAGTTGAAGGATAGGAGGTCTCATCACGAGCCGACCTATCAAGTCTATGGATATCTAGTGGTATGACATTGCCATCATCTGGTCACCAAACTAGGACAATGGCTCTCAGTTGCATGGCTGAGAGAAAGGGGGTCTCATCATGATCCAACCTTCTCATTTCCATTAGGTGTTTGTGGGTGACATTTCCATCACCTAGTCACCACGCCAAGGAAGTGATCTTGAAGTGACCTTTAATCTCTCCTTATGATATTATGAAAGAAAATATAAAGAAAGAAAGATAAAAGGCAATTGATGGTCTTGGAAAAAGTGCATCGCGAACAAAGGTACCACACACCCTCTACAAAGGCACCCATGAATGAGACACTACAACCCCTTGTATGTCATGAGCCCTATGCTCGTTGAGTCTTTACCCCATCCACCTCATACACCTTACATGGTTTAGAGAGGGGCCTCTTGGAAGCTCTCCTTGACCTAGGTAAAGATCTACCCAATGGACACCTTGTCAACCCTCCCATATTTAAGCTTGACAATTCACATAGTGTCTTTGAGCTGTTAATTGTTTGATATGGTGATCTTTGATGCACATGCTTGGCTGGATTATTTATTGATTGGATTCACTGATCATGATGTTATGACTTGAGATCCTTGGAGGGCGTGGTCATTTGTCTTTGCATGACCTAGTTGGTGGACAGTTTTGGGAGAACAGGCCTATGTTGGGCTTCCATGAAGCTACAAGTCCACAGGTTGGATGTCAGGGGCTCGCATGCCAGATGAGAGAGATCATACTTGGATGACCTTGATGATGACCTGGACAACCTAGCCCACCCCTTACTTTCCAAACGATTTTCCCAGGAGGGGAAAAACGTTCCACTTTTGAGCTTGACGTCATGATATTGGGGGTTATGGCATGGTGGTGAGGTGCCAATCTTTGATACATGGACATTTTGAGGAGAAGAAGGTTTTCACCATGATATGAGTGCCTAGATGCTTGACACATGACCTTTGGAGGCCCATCCATTCTTCTCCAACACCAATGACTCCCTCAAAGTGGAAAAACGTCCCCTAAAGGGTTGACGTCCTCTTAATTTAGGGTTTTATTTATGCAAAATGTGAAATTTTAAGTGAATTGTTTAATATTACTTTGTTAAGGGGGAAAGATTAGGGTTGTTGACCCCTAATCTTGTGTTTTACTCAATTTATGGACAAGTTATGTTAGCTACATTTTGTATAAATAGAGATCATAAGATCTCACTTTAATCATAACTCTCCCTCTTGTGAGAGGACTTGGTCCAAAATTTTCGTCCCTCTTGGCTCTTTCTATCTCTTTTGCACTTGTTTATGGTTATCTATTGGTGAATAGTTGATGGAAGTCTAGTGCTAGCCTTGGAAGGTTATTTTCTAGCTCTTGTGGTGGATTGTCTTGGAATTTCTCTTGAACTTGGTATGGTTTTCTATTATTATGCTATCATTTTCAAGTCAAGTATTGTTATGCTAGATTTAGGTGGGAAGTATAAGGGAATACACCCCCACCATAGTCTTCATCATTTTTGCTTCATCTCATTAATTATACAAGAGTTTGTTAAGAGAAGTATAAGGGTATACACCCTCTTAGCTTAAACCCTAGCCAAGAGAAACTTTCCTTGGGAAGTAAAAGGACTTACACCCCCAAGGAGGTAGCTTCTCTAAGCTCCTTTGATTCCATTAACCCAATAGTAAAGGCACTAGTCATACCTTTTTGCATTGGAGATATAAAATCGTTGCCTTGGGAAACATAATTTTTGACCTTTTGAAAGTTTTCTTGCTTTGAAGTTGATTTGCATCATTGAGAGGAGTCTCCCCCCACTAGGGTGTCCTTTCTCTCCCAATACTCTAATTGTTGTTATAAACTTTAACCTACAGCCACTAGGGCTGCATAACCCTAGCCACTAATATTCTCATAACTCCTAAACTAACCCTAGACTATCTCTCTAACTTTGCTCATTTACTCTACTAACTAGGGCACATTTTTTGAGCTACTTCTTGGAAAATTTTCATGGTTCATTTTGTTGTTGCTTGCCACTGAATGATACAACGATAAAGTTGCAATTTTCTATAGAAAACACATGTTACAACAACCATCTTATCTAGCTTCCCAAGTGTCATTTGTGAGGCTATGTTCATTGTTAAGTTTGATGTTGATTTACTTGACTTGCAAGGCATCTCTCCCTACCTTTTATTCCACTTAGAATTGACGTCTAGGAGATTCACTTCCATTTCTCTCTACCTCCTTCTCAATCCCCCTAGGGTCACCGGGATCGCCTCCCTAGAGTGACCTAATCACCCTTGAAATGTGGGACCTACATCGAGGTGACATTGGGTGTAGGATTCCCAAGTTGTAGCACTTTCTTTGTGGTTGGGTCGGGCTTTGCTCAACCTACAAGTTGCACTATAACATTATGGCGTCATTGCCAGGGAATATTTTGAATCTTCTTCGTACCCTAATGACACTTTGGTAAGCTATACCAAAGCATTTTCCCTTAGCTTACATGGAGACTCCACCCGAGGAACTTTCCCTTTCCACCTTTCTTGATGAGTTCATTTTGAAATTCATCTGGCAACTCCACCTTCCCAAAACCCTTCTTTCCCCAAACTGTTTCCCCTTGGGAGGTTCAAGCCTTCTAAGGTTTACCAAAGAAGGTCTCCTCTCAAGTCTCCCATTTCTAAAACCCTTTTCCATAAATCCCTTCACCTTGCTCCAATGGATCTCCCTTGGAAAAGAGACCTCGGCAAACCCCTTAACATGGCCAATATCCAAGGTTACCCTAACCAAATGCCAACAAATGTCAACAAGTGATTTCCAGAGTTCCCAGGAAACAATGTGATAATTGTTGAAGACCACATTTATGTCATGGGCTGAGATATGGACAATGCATGTATTGATCACGAAGATGTGGCCATGAGACTATTCGCTTCATCATTGACTAAAGAAGCTCTTGATTGGTTCAGAGGACTCCCTGATAATCATATCACGACCTATGATGTTTTTTCCACCTTATTTAAAAGTAGATGGTGGGACACTTGGAACTCAGTTCAATCAAAGAAAGAAAAAGGAGAATGAAATGGTAAAGGAATTCACTTAAAGATTTGGCAAGTTGTACAATCAAATTCCAACAGATTACCGTCCTACAACATCATCAATTCGTCTCATTTACAGGAATCCCTTTGAAGGGCAGTTTCGATACATTCTTAAGGATAAAAATCCCACATCATTGGCAGAAGATAAATAATTTAGTATCGACATTGAAGAGAACCTCCTTGATTCAAAAATAGAACCTTTTCAATACCCTCGCAACAATATAGAATCAAGGACGAAGGTTTCCAACAACAATGCTCTTGATCTGATTGCTCTCCTACATCAGAAGATATACCAAATGAATACTCAGTTTGTCTATGTGAAGGATCAACTTATGAACTGTATGACTACAATGGAAAGAAATCAATCTGCTCCCAGACCTCAGTTTTCCATATAGCAGAGAGATGCCACCGGTTGGAAACCAAGACCTCAAAAGGAGGCAAAGGCCTGGGATACTTTGAAACCTGTTGGGAGAGTTGATATAGAGGCTTGGTGTCTCCCATGCCACGAACCCCATAGGGAAGATGAATGCCCCTGACAAGATGAATATTATCCTAACAATATAAATTAATGATTTGCAATTTCAACGATGAACAGGTTACGCAATAACAGATCAATGAAGCCATAAGAATAACAGAAAGAGGGGGGAGAATCTGGGCCTTAAATAAAGTAACAAATGATCAGAAGAAGGAATTAAGGAGGAGGGAAATTCTAACCTATAGAAGAAGAAATGCTTCAACCCGTCCATTACAGCCTGATACTGCTCTTCCAACAACAGAAAATGTGTCTCCACCACCTCCACCGTCGATATGTGAGTTGCTTCCTAAGCCAAATCCCACATATGACATTCAGTTGAATATAGATGTTGTAAAAATGTTTGGAAAACTGAATATGACGGTTCCAGTGATAGAGATGTGTAAGATCCCTTCTGTAAAAAGGGAAATTTTGAGGATATTATAGGTGCCAGCTAAGAAAGAGGATCCTTCCATCATGTTAAACACTATGCATCTCGATTGGACAAAAGACAAGAACCATCCCTTCTATCTCTCATTAGGAATGAATGGCCTCCACTTGAACAACCGCATGCTTGATTCAGGGGCCTCAACAAATGTCATGTCTTTGAAGGTAATGAAACATCTTGTCTTGAAGACAACCTGACCTTATGGCAATGTTTGTGGTATTGATTCAAGAAGATTTAAGGTTTTGAGGGTATGTGAAGACATTGGGGTATTTTTGATAGATTTTCCACATATCAATGTCCTCATGGATATATTGGTGATCGATATCCCTGATGCCTAGGGGATTCTCTTTTCAAGGACCCAACCCTCAACCCTTGGAGGTTTCCTTAGTATGAACCTCACACATGCATATATTCCCGTGGGCGATGGAACACATGAGGTATTACATAACAAGGAAGAGAAAGATACACATGTGATGAATTTGAGGGGCCCCAACTATGTCAGTGAACACTACCATGATATACCTCCACAGATTATTGAGTATGATCCATCTGAGTTACCCTTCATGCAAGAGGATGCAGTAGAGATGTTTCTCCCGTGGACAGATAAAAGGAAGATTGCACAGTACCATAGGAAGGAGCCGAAATCTATTCATATTATACAAAAGGAAGATGGGAAAAATGAAGAATTCATCGAAGATACATCCCACACAGAGCCTCCATACGATGAGGATACACCTTGCATCGATTTCAATGAAGGAAGGTTTGTGATCATGTGGGACAAAAAAAGGGCAATCCCAGATACGAACATAAAGACAACAATTCTTGGATTGGCCTTTACATCATCAGGAAGAAGTCTGACAAAGAAAGGTACTATCTGATAGCATTAGACGTGAGAAAGATGCCACTACCAGTAGATGGGCATTTTCTCCAACCTCTCATCCAGGTCACATGACTTCTTCAAGGCCTGTGCCCCAGGTAAGTAGGTAAGTCATTTTGATTCCTGAATTTTCATCTTGATTGATCATACTAGTTTAGATGCATTTCATTTTACTCTACTTGCATATTTATTTCATGCTTAGTTTAGAATTTATAAAAAAAAATGTCAAAATTTTGTTTTTCTAGCTTAGTTGTTTTGGATTATGATCATATGAGAACAAGGATGAGAAGTCCATCCTGCACTTGGCAGTTTGATGTTTCCTTGCAAGCACAGGTCTACCAGGAGATGTTGTGGTTCTCATGCACTCCACGAGGAGCACATGTTCCCAAGTAGGAGCCAGATGTTATCCCAATTTTGTCGATAACTAAGGAGATGATGTCTCGAGGCCCTCAGGTTGCAAATATGGAGTGTCGAGAGACTACATGACCAGCAATACCCTTTGCATAGATGGAAAACCCACTCACCACCACATATGGTCACAGGCTTGCAGATTGCATCCACCACACTAGTTGGCTTTCAGAAGGTAGTGGGCCTTGCTCCATGAGGTACAAGTCATTATTTATTATGGTGAGCATCATTTCAATATTTAAGCCATTTGATTATGTTGTATCTTAAATTGCTCTAGATTTCATGATATGTGCTTGGACATTATGCTTTTTTCCCTTCTTCAGCTTGGTGGTTGACATTGTGCCCTAGTAAGTGGTTTTCCTTGGGGATGAGTTTGTTATTGGGAACTCCCTTAATAAGCCATCATACCATTCCCAAACATACTTGCCACTTTCCATCATTATTCCCCTCCATTTCCTTATCTCTTGGGATTTTAGGGTATATTGACCCAAGAAGGGGTTGTCCCTCATTCTATGGGAAGAAGGGATAAAGGCCCACAGGGGTTGGTGTTGGGTAAAAGATAAAAGCCTTATATAAACCTTACAGATGTTTCGCCCAAGAATAACCCGAGAAAGAAATGAAACACTTATCTTTGAATAAAGGGGACCCACAATNTAGTTGAAGGATAGGAGGTCTCATCACGAGCCGACCTATCACGTCCATGGATATTTAGTGGTATGACAATGCCATCATCTGGTCACTAAACCAGAGAAATGGCTCTCAGTTGCATGGTTGAGAGAAAGGGGGTCTCATCATGAGACAACTTTCTCATTTCCATTAGGTGTTTTTGGGTGACATTTCCATCACCTGATCACCATGCAAGGGCAGTGAACTTCAATCTCTCCTTATGTTATTATGAATGAAAATATAAAGAAAGAAATATAAAAGGCAATTGATGGGATTGGAAAAAGTGCATTGTAGACGAAGGTACCACACACTCTCTACAAAGGAAACCATGAATGAGACACTACAACCCCTTGTATGTCATGATCCCTATGTCCATTGAGTCTTGACCCCATCCACCTCATACACTTTACATGGTTTAGGGGGACCTCTTGGAATCTCTCCTTGACCTACGACAAGATCTGCCCAATCGACACCTCGTCAACCCTCCCATATTTAAGCTTGACAAGTCGCATAGTGTCTTTGAGTTATTAATTGTTTGATATGGTGATCTTTGATGCACATGATTGGATGGATTATTTATTGATTGGATTCACTTATCATGATGTTATGACTTGAGATCCTTGGAGGGTGTGTTCATTTGTCTTTGCAGGACCTAGTTGGCGGACAATTTTGGGAGAACAAGCCTAGCTTGGGCTTCCATGGGGCTACAAGCCCACAGGTTGGATGCCAGGGGACCGCATGCCAAATGAGAGATATTAGACTTGGTCTAATCTTGTGTTTTACTCCTTAATTTATGGACAAGCTATGTTAGCTACATTTTGTATAAATAGAGATCATAAGATCTCACTTTAATCATAACTCTCCCTCTTGTGAGAGGACTTGGTCTGAAATTTTTTGCCCTCTTGGCTCTTTCTATATTCGTTGCACTTGTTTATGGTTATCTATTGGTGAATGGTTGATGGAAGTCTAGCGCTAGCCTTGGAAGGTTATTTTTTAGCTCTTGTGGTGGATTGTCTTGGCATTTCTCTTGAACTTGGTATGGTTTTCTACTATTATGCTATCATTTTTCAAGTCACGTATTGTTAAGCTAGGATCTAGGTGGGAAGTATAAGGGAATACACCCCCACCATAATCTTCATCATTTTTGATTCATCTCATTGATTATACAAGGGTTTGCTAAGAGAAGTATAAGGGCATACACCCTCTTAGCTTAAACCCTAGCCTAGAAAAACTTTCATTGGGAAGTAAAAGGTATTACACCCCCAAGGAGGTAGCTTATATAAGCTCTTTTGACTCCATTAAACCAATAGTAAAGGCACTAGTCATACCTTTTTTCATTGGAGATATAAAATCATTGCCTTGGAAAACATAATTTTTTACCTTTTGAAAGTTTTCTTGCTTTGAAGTTGACTTGCATCATTGAGAGGAGTTTTCCCCCACTAGGGTGTCCCCTCTCTCCCAATACTCTCATTTCTGTTATAAAATTTAACCTACAACCATTAGGGCTACATAACCCTAGCCACTAATATTCTCATAACTCCTAAACTAACCCTAGACTATCTCTCTAACTTTGCTAATTTACTCTACTAGCTAGGCCACATCTTTTGAGCTACTTCTTGGAAAATTTTCATGGTTGATTTTGTTTCTTATTGCCATTGAATGCTACATCCATAAGGCTGCAATTTTCTGTAGAAAACACATGTTACAACAGCCATCTTATCTAGCTTCCCAAGTGCTATTTTTTAACCTATGTTCATTGTTAAGTTTGATGTTGATTACCTAACTAGTCTAGATATTTATATGTTGATTTTAGATGTTTTATTTGTTGATATAAGTTGATATCTACTGCTGCAAATTAGGGACATCAAGCTTAACTTTCTGATCCAAATGACATATATCATTTCAAAGTGTGTTTTCTTGTGTCTCGAGCAAGTACAATCATCCGAAAAAGTACTATACATTTGGGGCAACAATTACTTGACTTGCAAGGCATATGTCCCTACCTTTTGTTCCACTTAGAATTGATCTCTAGGGGCTTCACTTCCATTTCCCTCTACCTCCATATCAATCCCCCTAGGGTCACTGAGATTGTCTCCCTAAAGTGACCTAGTCACCCTTGAAGTGCAGGACCTACATCGAGGTGACATTGTAATATCCTTGATCCCGCTGATCAAGATATTTTCTACTAATCTAATGTTCTGTCTCACAGATCTGATACACTGGGGGTTTTTGGATGCGTTTTATCTTCAGATATGATACTCTGGGGGTTTCTGGATGTGTTTCAGTTGTGTTTTTGAGATGTTTATGGTTATTGCATGTGCATGTTGTATAGTTATGGTTTAAACAATATATAGAGGATGCATGCAGAAATAAAGGACATCAACTGCCCAATAATATGTATTATGCGACTCAAGCATGGAAATACAAAAACATACTGGAAATATAGAGTATAGTCGTCAGTTAGATCTCATGGATTGTCACTGGAATACAAGAAAATAGCATAAAAATACTTGTAATCAAAAGATGAAGGTAGATCTGATGCATGCATAGATAGATCGACAAAATAGGCGATTCCAGAGAAGTACGGTAACCGCTACAAGTTGGAAAACTCATCTGGAAGGTTAGACCCATCAGAATGAGCTGGAAACTGTCCCAATAGAAGCGCCCTGACCTCTAGACTAAAATGGATGAGTGACGGGTGTTAGATATGGTCTTTGAGGCACTGGATCTCGACCCCTGGGGGGTTTGTGCACCTCCTGGGACACTGGATGCGCCCCAAATGATTCCACCAATGGAATCAGCGGCTATAGGACTCAAAACGATCGTCTCCCCAAATGTGGAACTAGGTCGGGAGGGTTTCCCCGGATCTGCCTTGATACTTCGTCTGCAATCTCAAGTGTCTTGTCCGAAGAGATGCACCCTAAATGGTTGGATGATACGCCATTGGAATCTGATGGTAAGTGGCTCAATCTAAGCGCCCTGGCTGGATCTCAACTGGGTCGAAAGGAAAATGCAATCTGAGCTCGGACCTCATGCAACTCCACAAACCCTCAATCTGACTTGTGCCCTCATTGGCTGAGTTGTGCACACTGCAACTCGATACTCCTGAATAGCACGGTGAAATACCTGGATTGTATCTCCGATGGGCTAGGGTGTGTCTCTCAACAATGAAATCGATCAATGGTGGTGGTTTCCTCCAGAAATCCGCAAAACAGTGAAGTCTACTCTCTTCCTCCTCTGAGAACTCTCAACATCAAATCATAACAATGCATAATGACGAATTAGGTCAAATTCCTCCCTTTATACCCTTCCATATCTAATTCACTATTGGCCTCACTTAAGCTAGGAGCTTTTCCTTCTAAGGTAAATAATTAATTAATTAAGTCCCCCTTTAGCACCTTTTCATTCTAATTCTTCGTTGACTTAGGCTTAAGTGACTTTTCCTAAGCTTTTTGGCTTAATTCATCTTTTAGCCACCAAAGCACCCTTATTTCTCCATCTTGTTCCCTGTTTGAGCCTGACTATATTCTACGGGAACACATAGACTACTAAGTCACTTCCTGCTGGCCTACTCTTGGGAACGGGACATCACAGTCCTCCCTTCTCGAGATTGCTTGTCCTCAAGCAACATCAATCCTGGGTGCTGCAAAGTATTCTCTCCCTCCCATGTGGCATCCTCCACTGGAAGACCCCTCCATCTAACCAAGCACTCCCTGATTACCTTGTTCCTCAACCTACGCTCTCTCTACTCGAGCACCTCCTCTGGCATTAACTCCAACTGGCCCTCCTCATCTAAGGGTGGCAACTCCTCTGAAGTGTTGATCTGTTGTCCCACTGCCCTTTTAAGGAAAGAAATGTGAAAGACGTTATGTATCTTGCTACCCTCCGATAGCTTTAGCTCGTATGCCACCTCACCTACTCTCCTGATGACTCTGTACAACCTGTAAAATTGTGGTTTCAGTTTCTCGACTCCATTCCTTTTCAAGGAGGACTGTCGATATGGCTGTAACCATAGAAAAACCAAGTCCCCAACCTCGAAACTACGCTCGACCCTCTACCTGTCTACATAGATCTTTTGCTAATTCTGTGTTGCTTGTAAGTTTTCCTTTACTGCCCGCAAAATCCTTTGGCCCTCCACCCAATCTTTTGGCCACTGGGACCCCGCTATCCCCAAATACAGTCTCCACAAAAGTGGGTGCATAATATCCATACAATGCTCTAAATGGTGACATCTTGATAGACATATGGTGTGTCGTGTTGTAACAATACTCACCCATGTGCAACCACCTCACCCATGTGCGTTGTTATCCTCCCACATAGTTCCTTAGATATCCCTCCACCCATTTGTTGACGATATTTGTCTGTCCATCTGTCTGTGGGTGGTAGTTGGTACTCGTGGCTAGCTTTGTGCCTGTCAACCAGAAAAGCTCCTACCAAAATGCACTGATGAAGCGCCCATCTCTATCACTGACTATCTGCTTGGGTAGGCCATGCAATTTGAATACCTCTCTGAAAAATAACTCTGCTACCTGTATGGCCTTGTAGTCTGTGGGTATGGTGAAGAAATGTGCAAATTTGGTCAGCATGTCGACCACTACAAATATACAGTCCCTGCCCTACACGCGAGGGAGGCCTGTGATGAAATCCATAGAAATGCTCTCCCATTTCTGCTCTAGAATGGGTAGAGGTTGTAGTAACCCTGCTAGGTGTGTCTTCTCTGACTTGTTCTGCTGACAAGTCATGCACTCCCGAATGTGCTTCGGTACATCATCCTTGAGACCCTTCCACAAGAATCTCTCCCTGATCTGCCTGTAAGTTTTGAAATACCCCTGGTGCCCTGCTGCAGGCGAATCATGACACACCTTCATAATCTTCCCCTTTAAGGTAGATTCTGGAACTAAGTAGATCCAGTCTTTCTATAAAATGATGTAATCTAGTACTGGTATCTATCGTCAACCACTTATCCATCCATTACCTCACAAGCAAATTTGTTTTTGGAATATTCCACCAATAGGTGTGCTTTCCAATCTGTGCTACGAACACCCTGGTGGCCTCCTGGACAAGGCCTCTGCCACGACGTTCCTTTTTACCTTGACATACTCGATGTCAAAGTCAAAGGCTTGGATCTTCGAGACCCACTTCTGTTGTCTCTCACTGAGGTCTTTCTGATCTAGGAAATACTTGAGACTATTGTGATCAGTCTTCACTACAAATTTGCTACCCACCAGATACTGCCTAAATTTGGTTAAGGCGTGCATAATTGCTAGCATTTCCTTGTCGTAAATAGGGTAGAGTCGCTCCGAATCGCTGAGCTTCCTACTCTCAAACACAATGGGATGGCCTCCCTGCATCAACACTACTCCAATTCCCACCCCTGATGCGTCGCACTCCAAGACTAATGACTGCGAGAAGTCCGGAAGGGCTAGAACAGGGCATGTGCTCATAACCTCCTTCATCTTCTCAAATGTCTGTTGTGACTCCTCTGTCCACTAAAAGGCACCCTTCTTGGTCAAATCTGTGAGTGGTGCTCCTAACTGCGAAAATCCCCTGACAAACCTCCTGTAATAACTGCACAACCCAAAGAAGCTCCTTAACTCTGTCAAACCCCTGGGTGTTGACCAATCCAAAATGGCCCTGATCTTCTCCTGATGTACCTAAACCCCCTGTGCACTAATGATGTGGCCCAAGTAAAGCAACTCTGTCAACCCAAACTCGCACTTGGACTCTTTGGCATACAATGACTGCGCCTCCATAACGCTCAATACCTCCTCCAAGTGCCCCATATGTTCCTTCCATGTCTTGCTATAGACCAAAATGTCATCGAAGAAAACCAAAACTGATTTCCTCAACTACCCCCTGAATATGTGGTTCATGCAAGACTGGAATGTGGCCAGCGCATTGGTTAGCACGAATGGCATAACCAGGAACTCAAAATGGCCAAAATTGCACCTAAATGTCGTCTTCTCTATGTCCTGCTCTCTGATGCTGATCTAATGATATCCAGAGCGTAGATCAATCTTTGAGAAGAAAAATGCCCCGTGCAGCTCATCCATCAACTTGTCAATGCGATTGATATGATACTGGTTTTTGATGGTTTTCTTATTCAAATCCCGGTAATCGATGCACATCCTCATGGTACCATCCTTCTTCAGGACTAAGACAATTGAAGAGGCAAATGGACTGCTACTAGGTCTGATGTGTCCCATTGCCAGTAATTCCTTGATTGATTTTTCTATCTCATCCTTGAACCTCTTAGGATGAAAATAAGGGGGGGTGATCATGGGTTTGGTTCCCTCCTCCAACTCAATGGTGTGTTCAAATCCCCTATCCGACGGTCTCCCTGGTGGAATCAAATAAAAAACTTGTTGATGTCATCCCAACAAGCTCCTGATATTTGTCTGATACTGCGGTCGACCCTCAGAATCCTTCTGCATAGTGATCAAGCATTCTATGGCAAATGTTGCCTCCCCATGCTTGAATATCCTCCCCATCCTCTTGGCTAAAACTTTCCTGGGTTCTCCTGTCGACATGCCCCTCAAGACAACCCTCTTCCCATCATTGTCTCTGAATCCCATCTCCAAGGTTTGGTAGTTGGTGGTGATTTTACCCAAGGTGATCAACCACTGAACTCCCAAAACCACATCTATGTCTGATAGGTCAACCACATAAAATGTATCTCTCACGGTGTAGTTTCCCAACTTAATCTCCAAGTTTGGAACTCTGTCTAGACACTCCATTGTATGGCCATCTGCTACTACGACATCAAATCCCTCAAACTCTTCTGTTTGAAGGGCCCGTCTCGATACCAATGAAGTGTCAATGAAGTTGTGGGTGGCCCCACCATCTATCAGGGAGATTTCACGCTGCCCCTGAATAGTACCTCTGATCCAGAGGGTGTCATACCTAGGTAAACCAGAAAGGGTCGCTATGACTCCGCCCTTTGTTGGTTTCCATCTTCTAGCCTGCTCAGGATACTGTGGAATAACCGGTGGGTGGGCCTCTGCCGATGTCGGTGGTCTATGGGGAGGCTGCTCCTCCGCCTGCTCTGGCTCCTCCTCTGAATTGGTGGATCCATTGTCCTGATCCTCCTCCTCATTGTCCACACTACCTGCGGCCACCTCAATGTAGTGAATCTCTCCCTTGCACATGCACATGTGGCCTAGTACCCAAGGATCTCTGCAGTTGAAGCAAAGCTTCTTCCTCATAAGTTCTCGCCTTGTCTCATCATACAAATTCTCCTTACCCTTCCATTCCCTCTGTAATGGTTTCCAGTCCCGATCCTTCTATGGTACGAAGGGTTTGGAAAAGGGTTTAGTTTTTGGCACCGATTCTGCCAAATCTCTAGTGCGTAGGATGGCATCCTGCAGGGTGTGAGGTCGGTATGCCTTCACCCATCCTCTCAATGGTTCTGTGAGCCCTTCTGTGAATAACATGATCAGTTGGGGCTCAGATATATCTGTCACTGCCACTGCTACCCACTGAAACTCTGAGATGAATGCCTCTGTTGTGCCAGTTTGTCTCAATTGGGCTATGTTATCCCCGATATCTAGGGATAACTAGGAGATCATGTCTCGAGGACCACATGGTCCTAGACATGGAGTACCGAGAGCGGGAGTGACTTGAGCATGGCCCTGGAGGGCCCATCTTTCTTCTTCTCAGCCAGACTTGTCCTGTCAGAAGNTGTCATATTTGATTGTTATAACCTTCTTATATATGCATTAGGTTCCTTTCATTTCGGATGACTGCTTGGATCTTACACTAATCCACTTGACCACTGTTGGGGTGATTAATGGGGTAACTTAGCAAGTTGGTATTCATGGGTTTTGGTTAACCACCAAGGGGGATTTGCAGAGCCATCGTCCGCTCCCACCATCTTATCACTTTTACATCTTATACCCCGCTCATCCATCCCATTCCCCTAGTCTAGCCATTAGGATGACCTCTCAAGGTACACTTTGTCTTGTGGGAAGAAGGGGCTAAAGGCCCAGGGGGTAAAAGCAGCTGGTAAAAGATAAAAGCCATAGGAAATGAAACCTAGAGATGCTTCGCCCAGGGGATCCCCGAGAAGGCAATAAAAAGCCTCTCGATAAGAAACCGAGGGACCCTAAGAAAAATGATAAAATAAATAAATGCAAGACCTAGCCAAGAGGATGGGAGGTCTCATCACGAGCCGGCCCATTATGTTCATAGGTATTTAGCAGTATGACATTGCCACCATCTGGTCACCAAACCAGGGCAG
>JASDQU010170288.1:9494-19679 GCA_032191745.1 Picea mariana | reverse complement strand
CTCATCAAGGACAATACATATTATATTACATCAATCATCAATCAATCAATCCTTTGACATCAATCAATCACTTGGCATCAATCAATGACATCAATCAATCAAACCATTGGCATCAATGACAACATGATCCAATAGGGGCATCGTAAAAAATTCTTCCAATGGCCAGGAATGCTTCTATCAATGTGAATATGTCCATTATTGCATGGTCTCAACGTCCAAAAAGAATTCCATCAGCCCATAAATTCATTTTCTAACTATTCTGGAGCATCATTCTAACGGTCGGGGCACCTCCAACGGTCATGTAACTTCGCCAGGGCGAAGTCCCATTCTACGCGGACATGTTGTTCCAGCGAGGTTCAAATCCTGCGAACCTGCCTCTTGCGAGGTTCCAGTCTGCGAAGTCTTCTATCTATTCTCTATAACTTATTTTTCCAACTTTTCTTTCTTTTTGTTGAGCTTCCTTGCCTTCTTCCCTATGATCTGAGTCTCTTTAATTGTTTATGGAATCCTCTTTCCATTCTTATTTGTATATTCCCCTAGCACAGTGGCTTCGCACTGTTTAGGTGCCCTCAAAGGGTTTGAAGTTAATATTTGTTTTCTTAACACTTCCTGAGTGGACATACTTATTTATTTAATAGATAGGTCCTTCAAGCCTTCTTGCATTCTTTCAACCTTGACAGCTAATTATATTTCCTTATGTCCCTCCTACATTGTTATTTTGTTCTGTTACTTCAACTTATCCTCTCATTCTTCTATTAGTCAGTCTATTTTTCTAGCTATGAAATCCCTTAGTTCTTGTTTTTTCTTTTATGTAGCTTCTTCCTCTGCTTTCCTTTTGATGTAATCCTTCTCAATCCAAGTCTTACCTAATAAAAGTGGAAAAGGAGAGTTGTCCTCAACAAACTTAATGACTTCAAATTCCTCTTCAGTCGATGTTCCATGAACAATAATAGATACATTAGTAACTCTTCCACATAGGGTTATCATATTTCCCCTAAACAAGCCTATCCTTCCTAACAAAGGTACCCCAGTAGGCTTTCCCAAAATTTCCCAAGTGTCTTCTGTCATAATATTTACTTATGTTTCCTCATTCAAGACACAATCTATGTCTAAGTCTTCTATTTTTGTACGTATGCATTGTTTTACTTTCAGGATCTATGGTAAACTGACATCTTTGTGAACATCTATCATTTCTTTCGACTGTAATAACGTAGTCTGAGCTTCCGTTGATTATTTCTCTTTATGACTCTCTAACATTCCCTTGGTCTTTTGACTTCCTTCATAGTTTTCTTGTCTTATGTTCATTCTTTCAAATTTAGCAATCATCCTTGGACAATCCTCGGCCTCATGACCAACAATATTACAAAAAAGACAAATAGGACTTGTGCCAAGGCATTCTTTAGCAAGGTGTCTCGGTCTTCTGCAGTTATAACACAATGCCAATCTTCTTTTTTTTTTAAACTTTCCCCATCCTTTTCTATACTATGCACTAGGATCATAGTGATTGACCTACAATCTGCAAAAAAAGAAAATTAGGTTCCTGCATCCACTTATTAGTCCAAAAACTCTTTCTATGCATAGGAATAACATATCTTTCTTCATTTCCATTAAATTTACTCAAATCAACTCTTTCTTTCAACTGTTCCCTAGCCTTCATACTAGGATAGAATCTATTAAACATACTTAAGTTCATGCTTTCAAAAAAAAAAAATCACTTATATTACTCTTGTCAAAGCACAAAGCTTTACCTCTTTTTAGATCTTGCCTCTTTTCTTCAAATCAGTTTTATTTCTTAGCACAAAGCTTCGCAAGTCAAGTAGAGTACTTAGCTCTCCCAAGAACTTATACCTCTACCATACATTCTTACTTATTTATACTTTTACAATCCCTTACAATAATTCCTAATCATGGGTAAACCCCATGGGCCGACATCCCATAAACCCATTACAAAAACCCTAAAAAAACCCTTACTGGGTCCACATAGCCTGCAAAATCAGTGAGATTTGTGATCTCAGCTCCACCTAGGCACTCCTTCTTCGAACAATGTGTTGAAGTCCAAAAGTGGTCCAAATCTTACCAAGGTTTCCTCAAAACTTGGTCAAGGACCAACATTATGCACTTAGATTGTGCACTCACACATGCATGTGTATTCCATCACTTTGCATTCATTGTACTTTAATCACATGCCTTAGCATGTGGTGTGGGTGTCCACCATAAGAACACTTTACTGTTTCATTTCCTTATCTATTGGAAATTAAATGATTCATGATTATTCACGACCATTCCTATGTAGTCTTTAAAAGCATAATCATGTTGCCTTTTATAATGGCAATAGAACATCCCTGCTCATTTACCTTTTCATCAATGTATATTATCTTTTCCTGAGGAAAAAGGGGACACATCCCCCTCAAGCTATTATTTCATTAAGACAAAACAGACCCTTCCAACGTAGGGTCAGTCTTGCATCCATGACAGTATTTAGATCTGGAAAGTACAAATATTGCCTCATGTTTCACTTATTCAAACACTCATATCATACTTTTAAGCATGTATATGCATATTTACATATATGCAGTGCATCACTCGCACCTTTTTACCTCATTCATTCATATTGATTTAACATTAGCCAGTTTAGATGAGACTTTACAGTCACTTATACAACCAATCTCATCAATGAAATCATAATTATATTGTCTTGTTTACAAGATAGCAGCCAACAAAAGGGTCACTTTTTCTCTTTTCTCTCTTAGAATTTCATCTTATCTCTTTCTGAGGAATTTCCTACTTCCCCAAGTTATCATTTAAAAAAAATACTCAGACCCTTCATCATAGGGTCAGCCACACAACCATGGCACTATTCAGTCTAGGAAAACATACTCCTTGCCTTACTTCCCTCTTACTTAGGTAGTCATGTCATGCTTTCAAGCATATAAGTATATCTATGTATGTATTATGCATGTGCATTACTTGCACAATCTTATATTTTTCTTTGTCGTTTATCTGATATTAATATCAATCAGCTTTAAACAGAAGTTATAGTCATCCACACGATATTCACATGGCAAGTCTCGCAGATATATTCATGACTATGTTTCCTTTTCCATATGAAAACAATTAGCAAGACAACACTATTGTCTAAACTTCTATAAAAGTATGAAACTACCCAAAAATACAATATGGGTAATTTCCACAGTGCTCCAGGCGACAAGACAACTAATCAAGCTTCTCTTCATGCTTCAAACTATTCTTGGTCAACAAACCTTTTTTTTATCAAGGGAATAATTTTTCTAAATTCCATGTCACTACAAATTGAGCACACCAAGCCATATTCTTATGGCTACCATCCACCTCTATATGTCATTCTGACCCATTGGTCGTCTAGAAATGCCCCAACACTTCTTGTACTCCATTCAAAATCAACAATTCATTAACCCTTCTACTTTATTCTCATAAGATAATATGTAATCATTTTCATCAACATATTACTTATGTTGATATACTCAGATCATCATTAACCAAATGATCCATGACATCACCATATTTTACATCCAATAATAGACTATACTAAGCCTCTATGCATGTTATGTGCATGCTTAATATTTTCCATATGCATTCCAACATATCCTCGTACCCCGAGTATTTTACCCATGCTTACATTACATATGTATTCCAGTTGTCTTCCATCTATATTCGCATGCACAAACATGTCCTTAGATTNATTTATCATGTATTCATATCTCCTTACCTCTTCTGGGAGGTTTAGCAATAGTCCACAAGACTCCCTTTTAATTACTTAACTGGGTTATTCTCCAACAACCATTTTCTTCATTCACTAAAAGTCAAATAAAACTAACCTTACACATTTTCCACCAGTCCTCTGATTGTGAGATATCATACACATATACAAGTTTTAATCCTTTATTAAAGAATTAATTATTACTGCTACAGATTCTATCAATCCATACCAATTTCCTTTAAGCACAAGGAATTTTCCACAAGGGTATTAACCCTTATTTAATCAACCATCTTTAAGTACATGATACTATGCTTGCTCTAGTGGATAGATATTATTATACTAAACAAAACAACCCATCTCATGTCCCTTGTCTGGACTCAAGCAACTTCATAGAATAATTTATGCCACCTCTTCCATTTACATTTAGGTTTTACCAATAATTCCTATCAGCATATTCCTACTCATGTAAGAATATATATCAATTTGACAAAGGGACAATATAATTTCCCTTGTTGTAATTCAGCCATGGTTTCCAAGGTGCAATTTCAATATGATACCCTCCATCCTCAAGGGACTTGTGCAGATAAAGAACAATATTTTTAAGTTATAAACACCTTTCAATAGGCTCTTCTAGATTTTTATATACCAGTCCTATGACTAATCTATGGCCCATCCGGGCCTAGTGTTGTAGCCTGCTCTGATACCACTTTGTAACATACTCAACCATGAAGTACCATTTTAAGGGACGAGGTATTAAATTTTCTCTTCTTATATAAACCTTAAATATTTTTTGTCATATCTCCATCCTCTTTTGCTCATCAAGAGCTTTCTAGCAATAGTATATTCACTCAGGGTTGAGATCTAGAACAAAAGGTATGAACTTTTGAAGTTCTTGGGTTTACATAGGTAACATCTCTCTTATGGCCACGTGGCATCCATGTGACGTGTCATTGACCGTTCCAAATTGTGTGGCGACACTCTGGTCCTAACGTGGCACTAGCCCAGCCTACCACAGTGGAACTTTAGTCCATGCATTCCTACAACCATCTTTTCTCGGACCTTCTTCTAATGCACTCTTGCAGATGGTGGAATCGTGGACTCGTAATTTTGTATCTCCCTTTCATCATTCTGCTAGAGAAGTCTTGGTACTTAGCCATTTTTCATCTCCGTGAACTCATGGACTCATGGATGCATAGTTTTATAAGCATCATTTCATAGGTCTGCCCAAAAATTCTCAACACTTAGATTATTTTTCCATCTACACAGACCCACGGACTCACACACTCACAAATGCAAAATTATTCCCTTCATAGTTTCCACTGAAGATTCTTGACACTTAGCCATATTTCCATCTGCATGGACTCATGGATTCGTGCATGTAAAAATCTATACCTCCTCTTCTTAAGTCCGCCCTAAATCCTTGACACTTAGCCATTTTTATGTTTACACAGGCTCACAGACCTACAAAGGAATAATTCTTCCCTTCATAAGTCCATCTGAAGAGTCTTTCCATCTACACAGACTTGTGGACTCGTGGACATACAATTATATACCTCATCTTCTTAACTCCGCCCGAAATCCTTAACACTTAGTCATTTTTCCATCTACATGGACTCGCAGAATCACGAAATCACAGAGTTACGAATGCACAATCCTTCCCTTCATAAGTCTGTCCAAAGAGTGATCCGGATTATTTTCGGCACGAAATGAGAGTGGAGATATAATAAATAAATGCACAGAGATATCGCAGGTATTCAATAATATAACAAAAATGTATCAGAGATGCAACCATAAACACAGATATACAGTAATACATGATTTCTATTAATGAAAGAAATGTACAGAGACTGTAAAAAATGCAGAGTGAAAGACTCGTTAGAATGGTGGCAGCTTATCTCTGAGAAGAGAGGTGATGGCTACTCGCATTCGCAAGAAGATGATTAAAATGAGGCTCTGAATTCCTTTTTACAATAAACAAGAATGCCAAAAACCCTAGGCATCCAAAAACCTAATCCTAGGAGATGAAGCGCCAAAAATCATGTGGGCACCGTTTGGGTAAGTTAGTACATCAACTTCCCGAGGTCATAACTTTTGCATATGATATATGTTTTAGGTGCATGATAGACCGTTGGAAAGGTATCATCGAGGAGATTCATTTTGAGGGATCAATCATGCCTTTGTCTATCATTGAGAATATTGATCCCAAAAAACCTTCATTTAGGCCCTCAAAATGGCCCCGGAAGTTAAAAACTGCTAAAAATAGTAAATTGCCAAAATTGCCAGAAAACTGTTTTGAGAAAGTTGGAAAAGGTGGGTGGCCACCGATATCCACCTAGATCAAAGAGTGTCAACACTTAGATTATTTTGTGAGTTTTTCGGGTTCTTGGGTTGGCGGATTCACAGACCCATTCCTCTCACCTTTCCATCCTTCAAACTCGACAAGAACCCACTCCCTATTACCTTGACCAATTGCAGGCCTCCACATGTATTCCTCATAATTGTGGGCTCGTGACATCAACATATTTTTATCATGATGACATCCCTCCTCTCGTCAAAGTCTAAGGGTTTCCACATTGATCAACAACCGAGATCACATCCCAGATTTACTCCGATCAACGATCAAGACCTTTCAAGATTTTGGTCTGACTTCCAAGGATAAAATAGAGGTCTAAGACATATTTCACCCAAGGTACTGTGTTATGGCCCACCATTTGAATACTTGTTTCCATTCATAGGATGACACCTATCAACTTTTGAACACGTTGGCATTCCAGGTCAACATGGTACATAATGTTGACGTTACCTCTCTCCCCAAATCTCACTTTAAAACATGACCACAATGATCTATGACATAGGTTAATTCTGGGTTAATCCCTGATTAACTGTCCATATTAAATCAGGTACATTCTCTGCAGACATGGTAACCTACATCCAATAAAGGGCCCGGATCTTGATCCAACAACTGTAATTCCTTCAAGCTCAAAACATGATTTTTCCATCCAATTCAGGACTTAAACCATTCTAGGATATATCTTTAGGCTCTTTCCCTTGTGTTCAACTATTAACTCATGGTCCTAATTTCCATTCATGATTTTCACATCACAACAATGGTATTGAGTGTGGAGAGCATTCACCATTCTTGCCATCCTACCATCACTTAAACGTAGGAGTTTGCAAATACAATAAGAATCATCACTATAAATCAAGTATGTATTTGTATAACTCAAGTACAAGCATTCAATCATACATTTCAATTCAATTACACAGAGTCTATGAAATACTTATCTATTACAGTTGATGGTTGACCAACTAACTATGGGTGTTCACATTTACACCCAACCATAGGCTCAGATGCATTCACTTTTAACATTTTTTCCACCTTCATGCCAAGCCATGATATCACTAAGGAATCTCTCTCAAGTTCTCATTAAGATTTGAAGGTTACTCTCCTTCACTCTACTCTAGGTAGATATTTTCCTTACACCCACCTAGCCCAGGCCCCTTCGATGTTTATTATATTCCTTCCCAGCATCAAGCTCATGGCCTTCTTAGATCAGGTCGGGTTTCAAGTATTCCATGCTCCAATTCCATCTCTTTTACAGGTTCTCTCCTCCTTCTATTACATGCACATGTGCATTCTTTTCAGCATCTGTATTCCTCAAAGGCCCCAAACCCTCCTCTGGTTTTTCCTATGTGCATATCTAGGCCGCACGCCCCCTTCAAATCCTCTCCCTCTATGCGCTTTTCTTGCACGCGTGACTTAGGCAAGTTCTTGACCTGTCCTTTTGTTTCTTCTGTCAGAAGGAAACTCATGGGTCAATCCTGGGGACCCATGGTGATCTTTCCTATAGTCCCCTAGCTCACCGCTTCATGCCCCTTCTGTCAGCCCTCCATACTTCCATTCATTGGGGTGGTTGGTTGTTCAACTACAAACCCCTCCTCATTAGCTGATTTGTCTTGTTATCCGGGCTAAGGGAAAATAATCTGAATGTTTCTAATTAATATTTCCACAAGGTGGCTTGGAGTCCTTTAACTTAATAGAACTTCCCCTCATTCCTCTAGTGATATCATGGCCGGTACTTTATTCAGTCAACTGTCTATGTTTACAATTAAATAATAATACATTTACAATATTTTCAATTCATTGCATGGTAATCATAAATTACAATTAATTACAAGCTCAGGGAAACAAGGTTGTTACAACATGCTCCACCCTGGTTGGAATTTTGTATTAGTTATTTTTCACAGGTCCCATCAGTTTCTTATGAGAGACATTTCATTGTCCTCAGGATCCCTCGACAATCATCTAGAAGGTTAATTATTGGATTTTATTTTTTTCCAGCTACAAGCTTGTTATTGGATAAATCAGTAAATGTGGACATAAACTAATCTCCCTAGATCCACCTAGATCTATAACAAAACAAGACGGTACACTACTCTTTCCTTAGATTTGATTATCAAATGAGAAATGGTACTAGAGCATACCTTTTAAATATCCAAGATCCAACTTCGCCGATGAAATCCAAGCTCTGTCGCGAGGTTTATGAGAAATATCTGCAAATAAGCACAAGCCAATGAAGACAAGAATAACATAGTCTATTTGATATGAAATTATGTACGTGATCAAGGAATCATACAATATGGATGAATAACATTCATATAGGAAAGAAAAGTATATATGTATTAAATAATGTGGAAGAAAGTTACAACCATATTCCTTGATGTTGTTAGGTTCCTTCCAACAGTTCCTTGCTTCCCACACACATCTTTCTCCAAGGATTTTGAGACCATGGATCTGATAGCCACTCACAATATATCTTGAAAAAGCAAAGCTCAAATCCAACATACCAAGCTAACAATCTCAAGCCAAATTTCTAATCTCAAAGGATCAAGAACTTTCCAACCCCAATCAAGCTCAAACTTTCTCCATGAGAGATCCTCTCCTTTTATAGGCTGAAGAGGATAAGGTGAGGAAGTTAGGATGATCCCACTAAATAATGAAAGTGAGTAAGATCCAAACCATTCAGAGGCCACCTCACCATAGAAGCTTATCCTTATAGAAGCATCAAGAAGAAGCTCATTTTTCTCATGTACAGGAATTTCCGCACCCTAGATATAGTGCAGTATGCGCAAACTCCACACCCTATCTATAGATAAACCTGCAGAAATCAATAATTTCCGCACCTTGTGTATATAGCAACATGCGAAAATCCTCCAAAATAGGGTTTTTACAAAGGAAAATACAACTTCGTTTCTCAGGGAAAGTTCTTCTCCCTTCATTCTTCAAGAATTCAGGCCATTGACCCCTCTGAAGGCAATATATAGGTTTACATCATTAACGGTCATAAGGGTGATGAAAATAATGTGTAACAGAGAGACCCCCAGAGTATGAAGTTAGAACAAAGTGATAGCTAAAATACTTTATCGAGTGTGTGTAGGGAACAAGGAACAGTCGGTCGAAAACCTACCAACAAACAAGGAAATACAGTACAATCATATATCATCACTGAGGTAGGCATTCCCATACTCATAATACAAATGAATCAAAGCATAAATGCTGACATGCAAAGATCCATGTCAAGTAAGACAGGTCATGGCCACCAAACATACACCGTGGATCCATGACATTATGATTCAAATCTAAACATAGCCACCAAAAATACATTGTGGATCTATGTGTTAAAGACTCAAATTTGAACATAGCCATGAGACATACAATGTGGATCTATGTAACAGTACACTGAATATACTCCAATGCAACCTGAATCTGTTAGAAAAGATCCAAGGTCTTCGTCTCCACCACTCTATAGTACGAATCTAACGATGCGATTATAGGTGTTGAAGTCGAACATGGTATAAACCACTTGATTACCAGTCATTAATAAATATCATTAACAAGTGAGAGGGAAATTGCCATTAATGTCAATGACTCCCAAGGTACCTTAGTACAATCCAACGAATGCAAATAAATGAGCTGAAGTCGAGCACTCGATAGAATCTCTCGATCAGGGGTCAATAATGAAAACCCACTGTCGAAAGCGAGGAAACCTGCCATTCAGGCATGCAATTTCTAAGGTACCAATTAGTTTCTAAGTCTAATTCCTGGATAATGATTTGAAGTCGACAGGAAAAGACTCGTCATAGGAGGGCCTTAATGTATCCCCCATCAATGACATGAAACAGGTAACAAGATTTGAAGTATATAAGAGTAACCAATAACTTAGGACTGACTCAAGGATGGTCGACGCAATAGAAGGCTTAAGGACTGCAGAAATGGCCAACGCAATAGAAGGTTTTTCGGGTTGAACTTCTCTTTGAACATATTGACGACACGACAACTCTCTTGGAAACACTAACTCAACAATAGGGATCACAGACCAATTTTTAATCTTATAAAGGAGTATGATCAAGAGACAAGTGGATTTTCCAACCTAGACACAAGGCGAGTG
>JASDQU010170287.1:0-21212 GCA_032191745.1 Picea mariana | reverse complement strand
GTAGGAGAAGAAAAAAAAGTGTCAATGGTTATCAAATGTGATAACCATCAAACTAGAAAACAATCATGTGTGTCATGCTAAATCAAAGCATATTGAAGCACATTATCATTTTGTAAGAGAGAAGATACATTCAAAATCTATTGTAATATAAATGAAAATGTGGGAGACATTTCCATAAAGCCTCTTGGAAAGTCTGAGTTTGAAATATTTAGGAATCATTTAGGTGTTGTAGATAACTCATTTCTCCATTAAGAAGGAGTGTTAGAGAAAAATGGAGAAATCACTTCACTTGTAGATTTTTAGAGATTTTGTATCTTCTTGATTTAAAGTGGAATTAAATCCACAATTTTAGGAGTAGTTGAATGGTTTCATCTGCTATGAATGTATTTATTGTTCATTTTGCTGAATAATATTGACTGTGAGTAAGACACTTAGTCTCACGTTTCTGTGTTTGCTCCAATTATTTTCTATAAATGTTATTTCTTTTTAATAAGAAAAGTGAAGAGTATGGAAATGCTGGAAGCTCTGGATTGAAAATAAATTTTAAAGCCTCGTTCGAGTGTCAAATCCATATACTTGAAAAATTTCTGTCAAAAAGCGATTGAATGGCGTGCCTCGTTCGAGTGTCAAATCCATATAAAAAGTGAAAAGTTTGACACAAAAGGAACTACAATGGCGTGATAGATACATCTTTACCCACATAAAAGTATTTAGAAAAACACTATAGCTGGTTAAAAGATATTCGCCAAGATTATATTTTCTTGAAACCTACTCTGATCCAGGATAGGGGTCAGAGGCAAAGATGCTTGACACCAACCCTGTCAACCCTGCCTTCCAATTTTACAAGTGGTTTGATAATTTTAAACATTGACTATATTTTTAGAGTAATTTTAGGAAAATCTTTTACTGAAACCGCAATAAAATATTTCAAGGAGAACTTTCACAACTATCGGATTGTGGGCCTCCAGTACTGTTTGAAACCAACGGGAAGCGAATTAGCTGATAGCCTACATGACCGGTCGGTGCCTGGCGTGACGTTCTCGAATTTTACACCTTTTATCTTCTCAGAGCTGGAAGAGTCGGGCGTCCTTTGCGACGCAGCAGCGCATTTATCTCCACCCTTTCGACATCGAAAAGTCACTTTGTTTAATTTTAGTTTTAAATAGAATTTTTTACCATGAAATGTTGGAATTTACTTGTCACGGACAGGTGTGTTTGGTTTTTGAAGAAGAGATTCTAGAAAATGACGGTGTAGTTTTATGAGCATTCCGCACATGGGAAGCTTATTTGCAACGGACAAAATGATCGTAAAATATAAGGTTACGAGAGCTCTGGGTAACCCCGGACAAGGATATCTTATAAGAGGCACAATTGGATGGATGTCTATATTGTGCTAGCACATGAGAGATATCTGATTAGAAAAAAGCAGATGTCTATACCATTCACTGACAGAAGCAGATGTCTATACCATTCACTGACAGATGGCGATCCATATCAACCTTCAACCTCTAATGTGGATGTGATAATATATATGATAAAATAGTCCATGAGAAAGTTGATAGCTTCCAGCAAAGCGCTGCTACATGACCCTCTCAGATGAAAGGATGGCCTTTACATTTCAAAATTTTCAGTGGATAAATTTTGAGATTTGATTAATTAAAAAAAGTGATGGATAAATTTTGAAATTTGATTAATTAAAAAAAAGTGATGACTAGATTTTTATGAGATAAAGTTATTTTTAAGGAAATAAGAAATAATAAAATTGAGATTTTTAGAATTGTTATTTAGTATTTATAAGAATTAATAAAAATTGATACCACAGAATTGTTATTTAGTTTTTATAGTTAAAAATTAGAATTTTTATTTTAAGTGAATAGTTTACCATTTTATTATGCATAAATTATAATTGAAAAAAAAAAAAAAAACATAAAATTAATGAATTACTAAAAATTAGAATTTCTCTCTATATATATATATGTGTGTGTGTGTGAAGAGGCCAATAAAAATTAATTTAAAAATTAAAATTAATCGTTTTAATAATTTTTTATAAAAAAAATTCAACAACCCACAATATTAATTTTAATAATTTTTTTACAAAAAATAGAATTATTAAAAATTATAATTACAAAAGTTACATTAAGTTAATAAATTCATTACTTGTTCTTCCAATTGCTTGATAAGAATCAATAAATGTGCCAATACATTGCAAAACTATTTTCAAGGTTTGTTAAGAAAGGACCTACTACTCAAAGTTGTCATTTACTTATGCTTGGTAGGATTTGAAACATCAATGTTTCAAGGAGTGGATATGATCTTCCTAATGAGTTTCTCCATGAATATCAAATGACTAAATAATTATAATAACATACTCATGCTTGTGTTGAGCATCCCTCCAATTGAGCATGACCCTCTAAATGAGAATGGTGGACCATGAATCCTACCTCTTATTACATGTAGGTATAAATTCTCAAATATAAAGAACATAATTTATATGTAATGATACACATACACACTTCTAATTTATTTATAATATACTTGGTGGGTGTGGTGAACATCGTACATTTCCTGGCATAGAAATAAAAGAATTTTCTATAATTTTCACAGCTATAATAAATTTAGGATTTTGTATTTAAAGGAAAGATATATTCAATTTATCAAATAAATCAGTGGACCATAAATTTAAACTTGATATTTTACAATTAAATGAAAAATATACTCACTATACCAACCTACTAGATCAAAAAGATGAGTAAGAAAGAAAATGGGATGCCAACAAACAAGAAGTACACATTAATAAGCAAACAAATGACAAAAGGGGTGAACAGGAATACCAATAAGTAAATAAGTACGATGAAAAAATATCGAGTAGAGTCCATAGATAGGCTGCAGGTATGCCACCAACTTTTTATATATAAACATGTTTTAGCTTGAAAACATTTGTTTCTCCCAAAAACATGTTTAGATTGAAAAAATAAAAATGTTAATTTTTTTTACTAAATTCATTTTGTGGATATTCCACCTGCAACAGCTATATGCAAAGTCTTCTAAACCAATAATTTCATTGGTCCATTAAATTTCAATTTTTTTAACAAGTAGTTTTGATCAAAAATTAGTCACAATTGTTAGGCGAAAAAATCTAAACACAATTTTCTTGACCATGATTGTGACAACATAGTAACCTAGATTACTTAAGATAATGTTCAATTTTGTTCACCAATTATCGCAACATAGTAACCTTGATTCACTTTTTCTTCCTATAATAAAGAAAGTGTCATCCATATAATTATAATTAAGTTGATTATGTCTAATCATTACTTTATTTCTTTATACATTTCTTCATAATTTTTTAAAATCTATATCCAAGAAATTAGATTTACCATTAATATTATGATGTCAAAACAATCAAGTTTTATTTGAACCATCAATCCCAATATACATAATTTAATTCCTTAGAATAAAGGTCTCAAGGGTTGGATACTTTGATGGGAATATGTTATCATTTAAGTGAATACTTTTTTTTTAAGTTTATATAAGGCAACTTATACAATTCGGTGAATAAAATAACTGGTTGTCTTAAAATATATAAGACAATTGTTTAAATAATTTTTTTTTAAAGTAAACCCAAGCAATACTCATCGCGATGAGATATTTTTAGAAGGAGAATAAAGCACACAAATTTTCAAATGAAACAAATTTAAGCAAACTTGCACTCTCTTAGATTAGATGACGAGGCCTTTTTCAATTTCCTAATAACTATGGACGGGACGGGATGAAATGTATAAAAAATTTAAACCAATAAAAAAAGACAATAAAAAATAATTTGTAAAACACTATAATATAATTTTTCAATTTCAATTCCAAGGGTTGGAAGAAAGAAGGGCATGTAGGCACACATGGATTGATATAGTTTGGTGATAAAAAAATAATATTTCATTAGTTGATTAAAATTTTATACGGTTATTTTGTGATAAAGAATTGATATTTCATTAGTTGATTAAAACTTTATTTGGTGGATGATATAGATTTTTTTGAAAATTTTGTGGAATGTTATAAATGAAGAATATATAGTTTTTATTATATAAAAGTAATCTACAATTTTATGATATCACATAGAGGTTTTGGTTAAAGGTTCTATTTTTTGGGTTTTTTGGGAGGAATTAGCCAGAATATGTAAATTTGGACAAAATTTCAATTTTTTGTTGTTTAAATTGTTTTTCTGATTGAATAAATGGATTCAGCTTGTTGAAAAACCCCTTAGGCACTCAGATTATACAGACTTAACCAACCGCTACCACTATAACCTCCAGGTGTGCCCACTATGCCCCTGACGCAGCACACAAGGTAAGTCGGGAGGACCTCATGGAACTTCATTTTCAAGGCACTTGCCAATTGAGCTGCCCCCCGGGGGCCGACCATAATTTATTTTGATTATAAATGAAAAATATATAATTTTTATTATATAAAAGTAATCCACACGGATGTGACCAACTTTTTAATAAGAGAAAAAAAGTGGATGGCAATGTGCCAATACCTAAATCGAAAATAAATTTTAAAGCCTTGCTCGATTGTCAAATCCATATACTTTAGAGTTTCTGACAAAAGTGAGTACAACGGCGTGCCTTCTTCGACTGTCAAAACCATATACTTCAAAAGTTTAGCACAAAAGCGAGTAAAGTGGCGTGATACATACATCTTAATCAATCTAAAGGATTTGAAAATATCCTTATACATCTTAATCAATCTAAAAGATATTTGTCATATCATAAAAATTATATAGCGAGTAAAGCAACCTTCCGTTCGAGTGTATATTTTAGAAATTTTTGGTATTTTTTTTATTCGAAATTTGGTTGGGAATTATTGAAATCTTATATTTGAATTGTTAAGTTTATATAATTTGAGTGTTTTAATTTTTTTAAAACTATAAATTTATTTTTATATTAAAAAATATAATTTAATTAAACAGGAAATTGCAACTTCAACAATAATTATATAACCACATATTATATTGTAACTTCAACAATAATTATATAACCACATATTATATTGATGATTTAAAAAATCCCAGACATCAAATATTTATAATAAATTATTTGAAAGATTAACTACGTTTTCAAAATAATTTGAGGGAAATCTTTTGACGAAACCCTGGAAAATATTTTAAAGCGTTAACCTTGCACCTATCTCATAAATAAAAGAGAGTAGACTTTACCAATAACAAGGTTAATAACCGTTTCTGTTTCACAACATTCCAGAGTTTTAACAGGGATTTTATATAATCTCAAGTCCATTCAAATTCCATGTTAAAAATCGAGAGGTAGTCGACGAATTATATTAACCCTTCGTGAAATAATCGATGTTGGGTCAATTTTCTATGGTTGCTGGTTTCATATGGTTGGGCGATGAAAAATATCGACCCTTTGCGACGCGATGAATTAATGGTTGATGTGTCCTTTAATACGGTATTCGGTATTTGTGGGGCATTGATTTACATACTAATGATTTGAGTTGATGGTTTTGTTCAACGTTGTTGTTGATGGAGTAAGCTAACTAGGGAGCAATTTTTTTTTTTAAAAAAAAATAAAAAATAGAATTGAATTCGATCATAATTTGGCCAGATTTTTAGGGATAACCTGAGTTTAACATGTATCAAAATTTTATGCATTTCAAAATTTTACTTTAAGAGTTTTGCCACATTTCAAACCAATCCTCAAAAAATCGATTAGACTTCTAAATCTATCGAAAAAATATGCTGGAAAAATAACTGGGAAATAAAGATTGCTCCCGTTAACCCACTCCATTGTTGATGATGAAAGAGAGCTAAATGGAGCATTGATTTACATACGGTGATTTTGTCTTGTCAGAAATAGTTTCACACCTTTAACATAGCATGTCCAACATTGTCTCCTGACCTACTCTGTTGTACATTGTATTACACTTGTACTCTTCATGGGTGGTATTACTTATGTCGAAACTCTTTTTTGGTGTTCTTTCACAGTTCAAAGGTGGCCCCGGGATGCGATTAATCATGTGACACTTTTCCTTTCACTGTGATCCATCTTATGCTCTCCCCAACTCGTAAAGTTATGAAAATATGAATAAATTGTTCGCTTTCATACTCATCCAACAAACATTTTATTGAGCTTAGTGACCGTTGATCGACGTTTTATCAACTCTGCATCCATCTCTTAATCAAACGTGCAAATATTATGAATCTTTTTCCCTCTTTCTGCTGCAGGATTCTCAATAGATGGTGTAAAAGTAGTAAATCTTTCTCCTTTTTGGGAGGATTTTCTGTAACTGCAATTTAATAAATGAAATGTATTCATCACTTCTATGTCAAATAGGGCATTTGATTCTGACAAATTGATCACTTAATGTTATATCTAATGCAATATATCTTTTCTACCCTTGTTTTTATATTATATTTTAATTAATTTTGTTGTGAAATTTCTCAACAAATTATAAAATTCATAAACAAATTATTTCAGAGGAAATTTCAGCTTTTGAAAACTTGGGCAATAAAAAAAATTATTAACTTTTAAGAAAAAATGATTGAAAATATATTCAATATGTATTATGTTATATTTACATTATTATGATAAGTATATAATTTCTGTTATTTAAAAATATACAAAATATTAAATTTTAAATACCACATTTTGATAATAAAAAAAAATAACATTTCTTTATAGATTCACTTCAATAAAGTTATTTCTCCACTCATGCGTATTTCTCTACCCAAGTGTGAGGTTTACTCATGGGTATTTCTCTACCAAATCTTATCAGCTATGGGAGAAACTATTCAAAGTATTTCTTATGGGTTAATTAAGGGACAGAAAAGTTCCAGAGAGTTCACATACGAAATACAATATTATTGACATTGTTTCTCGTTAACGGAGTCACAATCTTAATTTGCGTAGGAGATTCATATAAACGACTCGGAACGAATGTTGCTGGATGACAGCAGAGCAAGTTGGTAACGAGATTTTGCACAGCAATCGGATTGTGGGCTTACAGTACAGTACAGCAATCGGAAGAGAATTAGCTGATAGCGTGCATGATCGGTTGGTGCTGGGCGTGACGTTTTCGTATTTTATACCTTTTGATCTTCGCGGGGCTCGAAGAGTCAGTCGTCATTTTCGACGAAGGAGCCGATTAATCTCCACCTTTTCGAGATCGAAAAGTTGCAATTTACTGGTCATTGAAAGTTGTGTTTTGTTTTTCAACAAGTTACTTTTGATTGTGATGGTGTAGTGGTTGGAGTTACTTCACTTACACATAGGATTTTTTTTATCTAAAGTTATTCCTTGTTTATTAGTCATAATTAGTCATTATCCAGTCTCCTATATTTTAGGGGAGGATATTCTACATGGAGAATATTCTCTTTCAGTTGAAGTTTGACTAGTTGAGTTGAGTTTAGATGTTGCATTGGGATCATCACCATGCAACATTGAGATCATCACCATGCTAATTTGACCTTGCCTTGGTATCATCACCAGAGTGGCTCATTAGCCTTGATTCTCTGAGTTAACTCCTCACTACTCTCTGTTCAGTCAGTTAACTGAAGACTAGTTGACTAGTTAACTCAACTAAGTAGCAGTTCACTTCCGTAATTGCTTGAGAGACTAGAATAGGTGGCAGTTCACTCATGTAACTGTTGGTGTGTGTCCAGATCACTCTAGACCACCATTATGGCACATTGGTTCATCTTGAGTTGAACTCATTGAGTTATACAGAGTATATCATGTGTAAATTATTCATTATTCACAACGGTTAATGAGAATTCTTTCATTGTTTCTCTCCTTCTTCTTCTTTTTCCAATTCTCTCTGCAAATGTGTCTATTATTGTTTAGCTAGATCTATTTTTTGCAGGTTCAACACATTTACATGGTTTCAGAGCTGACGGTCTGCTAAGAAAAAGCGACACCAATTTTTTTTGCAGGTACAAAAGATTGAAGACAGCGGAAAGATGGAATTCCAAAAAAAAATCATTCTTACACCTTACAACTATTTTGCATGGAAGGAGAAAATAGCCATACATCTCCGATCCAGAGGGTTGTACAGGTTAACCATGAATACAGATACAGATCCGACACCAGCCATAGAAAAATCCAAGTACTTAAATCGCATGGATGAGGCACTCAGAACAATTTGCAGTCTTATTTCTCCCGATCTCCTTTTTAATATATCTTCCTATAAGACTCTCAATGAAGTATGAAAAATCTTGGAAGGGATTTTTGGAAAATAGGATGAGATGATGGGACACATGTTGGAGGTGGAGTTGCTCACATTGGATCCAAAAAGCTTCGACAATATCCAAGATTTCTTTACAAGATTCAAGGATTTATTGTCGCAACTCAAAGCTTGTGGGGTTGATAAATCGACAGAGGAGAAACAAATGGTTCTCACCATTCTCTCCAAGCTTGGTCCTGAATTCTCTGTATTCATATCCACATTCCATACTAACATATTCACCTCTGGAGCCACCTGGAAGATGCCTTCTCTTGAGGACTTTATCAAATCCCTAACACAAGAGCAAACCAAGCTCATCAACATGGGCACAATCAAAGGCCCAAGGGCGCATGCACTCACTGTGCATGATGGCAGCCAAAAATATCAGAAATCTAAAGATAAAGACAAAAGAAAAGTTCATGCACATTCGAAGAAGGAAGGGTACAGAAAACCTTTCACCTATGCCTCCGGATCCACTAATACTTTTTGTTATAAAGAAATATGGGACTTTATGTCTCTGTATTGATTATAGGAAGATTAATAAAATGACTATTAAAAATAAATATCCCTTAACTCGTATCGGTGATTTGTTTGATCAAGTACGAGGAGCTACAATATTTTCTAAGATTTATTTACGTTTTGGTTATCATCAAATTAGGATAAAGGATGAGGATATTTATAAAACAATATTTATAACAAGTTACAAACATTAAAAATTTGTCGTAATAGCTTTTGGGTTGACTAACTCCCCAGCCTCATTCATGTTCTTGATGAATACTATTTTGAGTGAATGTATAGGTAAATTCGTGAACGTCTCTATAGACGATATGCTCATCTATTCAAAGGATGAAAAGGATCATCAAGAACATTTATGAATATCATTATATATACTAAGAGAACAAAAATTATATGCAAAGGTAAGTAAGTGTGAGTTTTATAAAGACGAAATTAAGTATCTGGGACATGTAATTTCCAAAGAAGGTATAATAGTTGACTGAGATAAAATAAAGGCTATAATCAATTGGACGGAACCTAAGGATGTTTGGGACATAAGATTCTTTATGGGTATAATTGGATATTACTGGAAGTTTATAGAAGGGTTCTCTAAGATTGTATATCCTATAACGCCATTGCAAAAGAAGGGAACTAAGTTCATATGGTCTGAGAAATGTCAAGAGTGTTTGAAAAAATTAAAACAACTCTTAACTACAACTCTTATATTAAAATTGGTAGAACTAGATAAAGACTTTATAGTATGTACAGATGCATTCCGCGAAGAGATTGGAGGAGTGTGAATCCAAAAAAACCATGTAATAGATTATTAATCTCATAAAGTAAAAAAACATGAAGAAAGTTACGTAACACATGGCTAGGAATTAGCTACAATAACACATGTATTAAAAACGTGGCGGAATTATTTGTTAGGAGGAAAATTCTTAATATTGAAAGATAACATAGCCTTAAAATATCTGTTTGATAAACAAAGTTTAAAAGCTCTCCAAGCAAGGTGGTTATCCTTCTTAATCGAGTATGATTTTGATATAAAACACATTAAGGGAGAGGAAAATAAAGTGGAAGATGCATTAAGTAGACATGAAAAATTGACTTATACAGTTACTAGAAGTAACTATGAAACGGATTTAGAAGAAAGGGTAAGGTTTGCAGCTGAAAATGACCCAGAATATCAAAATATTAAGTTAAAAATTGTTGATAATTCAATAGGAAGAGAAGAATCAGATTTTAGATTCTCAAAAAGTGGATTGTTAATGTATAAAAGCAGATTATATTTACTAGAATCTAATGAAATTAAGCTATTAATATTATATGAGTTGCATAAGAAACCATATTTTGCACAACCAAGTTACGAGAAATTAATTACTATGCTAAGAAAGGAATTCTATTGGCCCAATATCAGATGAGAAACAACATAATAGCTAACTATATTCTTAGAGTGTCAACAAGTTAAGGTTTAACACCAACATCCAGCTAGACTATTGCAACCTTTACCCATTTCAGAATGGAAATGGGAAGTGATAAGTATGGATTTTATTACCGGATTGCCTAGAAGTAGTAAACAAAATGACTCAATTATGGTTTTGGTTGATAAATTAAGTAAATAAACACACTTCATACCTGTGATGTCAACCTACCAACACATTAATATAGCATAAATATTCATGAATGAAATATTTAGGTTAGATGGAATCCCTAAAGTTATAATATCTAATAGAGATGTTAAGTTTACAGGAAATTTTTGGAAGACTTTATTTAAAGGGTTAGATACCCAATTGAACTTGATTACTTCATATCATTTGAAAATAGAAGAGAAAACTAAAAGAACTATTCAGGTTCTTGAATACATGCTTAGAATATATGTTATGGATAGACCTGGTAAATGGGAAGAATATTTGTACTTAGTTAAGTGTGTTTATAATAATCATTATCAAGCTTCAACAAAGCTTAGTCCTTTTGAAATTTTATATGGAATAAAAGGTAATACACATGTTTCATGGAGTAATCATGTTAATAGATTGATAATAGGACCAGATATGTTAAAACAAATGGAACTAACAATGAAACAACTACAAAAAAACCTGAAAGTAGCTCAAGACAGGAAAAAAAGTTATGTTGAAGTAAAAAGAACTCCAAGAGAGTCCAATGTTGGATATCATGTTTATATTAGAGTTAAACCTAAAAAGAGTTCTTTACTAGTGGGAAGGTATACTAAGTTAGCACCTAGATATTGTGGCCCATTTGAGATACTTACTTGAATAGGACATGTAGCTTATCAACATGCACTCCCAGCTACAGTAAAAGTACATGGTGTGGTTCACGTTTCATTATTGAAACAATATATACATGATCCTAAACACGTTGTTGATTGTAAAATGATACATGTGGAACCCGTGAGTGAGTTCCCAGTAGAGACAAATCGTATTCTCGACAAGAGGGAAATTATACTCCAGAGTCAAGCTGTAGCATAGGTAAAGGTGCAATGGAAGCACCTTAGTCTAGAAGAAGTTACTTTGGAAATGGAAAGTAATATGAAAGAAGCATATCCATTTATGTTCGAGAATGGTAATGATAGAAAGTAGTTAACACCAAGGATGGTGTTAATTTCTAAGGGAGGGTGTATGTGATGACCCACGACTTGAAACTTTGACAATTATTATTATTATTTTAACTTTAGAATTTTAATTATTTTTCCAAAAAACAATTTGGCCGATTGACCAAATATGAATAGTAAAAACTTATTATTTTATGAAAATAAACACATGTGAAAAAAGGGGCACATGTTGAAGCAATTGTTAAAGAGGGAGTTATGAATCCAAAGGGGTTGGCCAAGTGGAAGCAGACTAAAACAAGTTGTGGAGTTAACTCAACTTCAAAAAGACACATTCAATATTTATAGGAGAACCTGTGAACATGTGTAAAATTGAATCTGACAGGTGGTTAGCGAGAAGGAGGCTCAAGACAAGTGTCACATGTCCTAGAAACAACAAAAAAAAGTCATGACAAAGGAATGGGATGCCATTCCTAGGATATGAACTGATAGCTCGAGGAGGCTACGCACAGAAATGACTTGACACAACGATTTTATAATATTTCACACAACAAAATGGTACTCAAAGTTCTGCAAGAGGCCACGTAGGAAACCCCTTGGATTCTGAACTAAGATCGGGGGTGACAGAGGTTGACAAAGACTACAGTCGATGGTTTGGAGGAAAAATGTCTTCAACATGTCGTTTCCCCAAGTTCCAGGTTTTACTTCCTTATTATGAATATGYCGATCTGAATGTTTACTGTGTATTATTGTGCGTTACTATGACAAATATTATTGGTTATGAAGTCTTTTAAAGCATAAATAAGTCATAACAGTATTATATTTAAGTTATTTTTTTGAGATAACATATGTATATCATAGTTTCATGCAGAAAGGTTGTTGAAATAAAAACAATAGTCATTATGTTCCTAGATCTACGAACCGAATCATATTACTAGTAACAACCCAATAAAATTCATCAATAAAACCTAGTTATTAAAACTAAAATTGTATTCGAATAAGAAACATGTATTGAGGAAAAAAAGTTTAACAAAGATACGAGTAATCACTATAATATCCAAAAGGAATCGATACTAAGTAAACAAAGTTTAACAAAGATACAAGTAATGGCTGTGTATGTCCAAAAAGGAAACGATATTAGGTAAACTGAGTTTAAAAAAGATACAATTAATGATTGTGTATATCCAAGAAGGTATTGATACTAAGTAAACACATTGCTTAAAGTTACAGAATTTTAAAATGTATAGACATTAGTCCTAAGCCACGAGACTTTCATTAATAATTATATACAAAATTATTTGGCGTACCAGCTCAACATAATGTACAAACAGAGCAGTCACATATTGTGATACTAGTCTTGGAATTTTATTAGTGATGGAACCCAAATACCTTTTTAAGAAAGGTTATTTCTGATTTTCCATGTTACCGACCTCCTCCAGACCTACAGAGTAATAATGAACAATTTAGTACGTTGTACGAGTTAAATAAATCAAAACATATTTAATAAAAAACGAACTTACCTTGAATGTACATAGAATTTTTGTATCGCCTTATGTCACCTTTGAACTACATCTAAATATTGAGGGTTGTTGGATAGTTGATGGGTACCCCTCGCAATAATGAACATGGCCCATCATTAGTTAAAAATATTGAAGAATAAGTTTTAACAAGGATGAAAATCAGGATTAACTTATACAATATAAACAAAAGAACATTGCCATACTCTCTGTGAATACCACACCTATGAAAATATTTTCAACAAAAGTCCTAATTGAGTTCAGGACGAGTAAAACGATTCGAAATGTTTTAATCATAGACCGAAAATGAGAGAATTAAAAAAAAGGAAAAATAAACCCTATAATAAATCATGTTAAGATAAACTTGGACCACAAAGTTCATAGAATTCTGGATTCAGTCAATTAGTCTCTAAGGTCCAAAGAAAAACTCTTCGAACCATAGGCTAACCAGAAGCGGGGTGTATTGGGACTGAAATTTCAGACCATAGGCTAACCATAAGCGATACTTATCGAGACCAAATACATTTTACAGTCATGGAATTATACAATAGATATGTATAGAAAACAATAAGTTCTCCAAGGAAAATGATACAAAGACATATTAAGCATAGCTGGCGGAATAACGTTTAAACACGACTGTGAACAAACATCATAAATGGCTTAGATATTAATCTAGAAGTATAAAAATTACAAGTTATACATGAAACCAGAACGAGTGAAGGATATTTAATAAACTCTTACCAGTTAGGGATGCTACCTTGGAGTCGATATAGACCAACCAACCACAAACAAGAGAAGTTATGAAGGCCCTGGCTCACAAATAATTCCACTATGAATGAAAAAAAGGTTCTAGACAATAATACCTTCAAAAATGTAACTTAGGAACTCTCAAAAGATACGAAAGGGTCCAGTAAAACATTAAACCTCTCGAAAAAACCTCTAAGGATGAACACGGAGCGGAGAAAAGAAAACTGAAAAGTGTGAAATGAACCAAGTTCGGGAGAGGTTAGAAGGGTTAAGGAGTAAATAAGGAAACACTAACACCTATAAGAAAAATGACACTACACATATACATTACTTAGGAAAACTACTAATAACATCTCCTCGAGATAGAAACCCCAAAGGTGGTGCATGTAGGATCGTTGCATGGTAAATGCTCTATATGACTCACTGTTTTACGAAGAAAATTTTGTAAGAATTTAAATTAAGAAACAATACTATAACATGGGTTAATGCCTTGTAAAAATTCATAATAAATCCCCTTAAGTATGATTCATCCTTTTGTATGCCAAGTGTTATACATTGGATGATATACAATGAAACCTATTTTATAAATATTGGATGATAGACGATGAAACCCTTTTAATACATGATATACAACGGATGATATAATGAAACTCATTTTATATACATTGGATGAGATACAATGAAAAATGTTTTATATATGAGATCACCTTAACATGTAAATATAATATGAAATTTTGTACGTAGAATACTTTAACTTATATATGGTATCAAACGACTAAAGAGTCATAATAACTATGTTTGAAGTGTTGAATGGAGAATGTGTAGTCATGGAAGGGGAATATAACGAACAAACAAACCTTTTGCGACCCTTATACATGGCGTTTGGCCATTTACTCAAGAATAGCGACTATAGCTATAACAAGTAGAATATGAAACTTAGTAAAAAAAAAACATATATAAGTTATGAGAAGTTATAAAGGAATTTCTTGGTAATCATTCAGTCTCTATGGTTTTCTCATTCATAATAAAACAATGAAAGAATAGTGATGTTGTCGCATGATAAAGGAAAACAAGGAAAAGCATAAAGGTAGGAATTAATAGACTTACATGCGACAATTATGACGATGAGAAATCATTAGATTATTATGGTTGAATATATATATATATATATATATATATATATATATATATATCTTAAATGGAATTTAAGGTGTGTGACATCACTATTTATTGATTTTTATTGATGATTGCACAAAATATACATAGATTTTTTTTCTAAGAAAGAAATGTGATGTATTTGAATACTTTAAAGACTTTAAAAATATGGTTGAGAAGAAAACATGGAAATACATCAAGATTCTCTGATCAGATCAAGGGAGAGACTGTACATCTGGTGCATTCACCAAAGAACATAACCTTAGTGGAATGTGCACGAAGCATGTTACAAGGTAAGAATCTTTCAAATGGATTTTTCGTTGAAGCTATTTGCACTGCAACTTATTTGAAAAATCGATTTCCTGCTAAAAGAATAGACCATAAAACTACTTTTCAATATCTTTATGGTTATAAACCAATAGTAAGCCATTTAAGAATATTTGGTCACAAAGATTGTTCTCATGTTCCTAAGGAGGATAGGAGAAAATTAGATGCAAAAGCAATCTAGTGCATTTTTATTGGTTATTGTTCTGATCACAGAGCATATAATATGTTTGATACCTCCACACAAGTTTTTGCAAGAAGAGATGTGATATTTCATGAGAAGGCAAATGAACGAAATAAAGTGGACTTCTATGATGCATGGCATATTCCTTACGACGAGAATGTCAAAGAAGAAGTAGATGATGAACAAAAACAGGAGGAAGATCTCAATGGCATGGACACAACAAGAAGCCGAAGTACACCAAGAGGAGGAGAAGATTCATCACCAAGCAAAGGAACATGTGAAAGTAGTGAAGCACCAAGGAATTCATCACGGAAAAATCATCTACTTGAAAGGTACAAAGACTATGCTTTGATGATTGAATTGATGAATGTTATAGAACCTTTAAATTTTAAACAAGCTAATGAGCATAAAGAATGGAGAAATGTGATGAAGGAAGAGTATGAGTCCATAATAAAAATGACACTTGGGAATTAACATAATTTCCCAAAAATAAAGTTCCTATAGATCCAAATGGCTATAGAAACCCACATTTAATGTTGATGGAAGTATAAATAAATATAAAGCACGATTGGTTGAAAAATGATACTCACAAAAAAATGGAATAGATTATGAGGATTAGCTACAAAACATAACTAGAAACTTTATTAGCTAGATGTGAAGTCTACTTTTCTAAATGGGAAACTAAAGTAAGAAGTATATCTTGTTGACCCAGAAGGATTTATAAAAGAAGGTCAATAACATCTTGTTTGTAAGTTAAAACAAGTCTTATATGGACTAAAACAAGCACCGAGATCTTTGTATGTGAATATTGATTCTCTCTGTGTACATAAATGTTTTATGAAAAGTATGAGTGATCATAACTTGTATATCAAGTGAAATCAGGAAGGGTATGTTGCTTTGATTTCCTTGTATGTTGAGGATCTCATTATAACATGGAATGTATCTCAGTGGATTGATAAAATTAAAAGACAATTGTCACAGGTTTTTTAGATGAAAGATCTTGGTGAGTTGCATTATTGTTTAGGTCTTGAAATATGGAGAGAAACTTGTCAGACACCAGTGAAACAAAGAAAATATACAAGGGAGCTACTTAAAAGGTTCAATATGAGTAAGGAAATATCAACTCCTTTAAAACATAATGCTCACCTCCATAGTGATGATGAGACACAAGAGGTGAATGGTACATTGTATCTCCAATTAGTGGGAAGTCTAAACTATCTCACTACAGCGAGACTATATATAATATATTCACTAAGCATCATGAGTCAATTCATGGCCAAGCCTCACGAAAGCCATTGGTTAGCATCAAAGAGAGTACTTAGATATCTAAAAGGGACTGGGAATTTTGGTATTAAATATACTAATGAGTTTGATGTTAAGTTGACATGTTATTCTCATTCGGATTGTGTCGAAAATCCTGATGACATAAAATCAACTACATGATATACATTCAATATTGGATCAAGGATCATGTCTTGGAGCGGTAAGAAACATCCAAGTGTTTCTTTGTCATTAACTCAAGTTGAATACAAAGCTTTGTGCAATTCTACTTGTGAGACACTTTGGTTGAGGCAAATTTTTGAAGATGTAGGAGAAGAAAAAAAAGTGTCAATGGTTATCAAATGTGATAACCATCAAACTAGAAAACAATCATGTGTGTCATGCTAAATCAAAGCATATTGAAGCACATTATCATTTTGTAAGAGAGAAGATACATTCAAAATCTATTGTAATATAAATGAAAATGTGGGAGACATTTCCATAAAGCCTCTTGGAAAGTCTGAGTTTGAAATATTTAGGAATCATTTAGGTGTTGTAGATAACTCATTTCTCCATTAAGAAGGAGTGTTAGAGAAAAATGGAGAAATCACTTCACTTGTAGATTTTTAGAGATTTTGTATCTTCTTGATTTAAAGTGGAATTAAATCCACAATTTTAGGAGTAGTTGAATGGTTTCATCTGCTATGAATGTATTTATTGTTCATTTTGCTGAATAATATTGACTGTGAGTAAGACACTTAGTCTCACGTTTCTGTGTTTGCTCCAATTATTTTCTATAAATGTTATTTCTTTTTAATAAGAAAAGTGAAGAGTATGGAAATGCTGGAAGCTCTGGATTGAAAATAAATTTTAAAGCCTCGTTCGAGTGTCAAATCCATATACTTGAAAAATTTCTGTCAAAAAGCGATTGAATGGCGTGCCTCGTTCGAGTGTCAAATCCATATAAAAAGTGAAAAGTTTGACACAAAAGGAACTACAATGGCGTGATAGATACATCTTTACCCACATAAAAGTATTTAGAAAAACACTATAGCTGGTTAAAAGATATTCGCCAAGATTATATTTTCTTGAAACCTACTCTGATCCAGGATAGGGGTCAGAGGCAAAGATGCTTGACACCAACCCTGTCAACCCTGCCTTCCAATTTTACAAGTGGTTTGATAATTTTAAACATTGACTATATTTTTAGAGTAATTTTAGGAAAATCTTTTACTGAAACCGCAATAAAATATTTCAAGGAGAACTTTCACAACTATCGGATTGTGGGCCTCCAGTACTGTTTGAAACCAACGGGAAGCGAATTAGCTGATAGCCTACATGACCGGTCGGTGCCTGGCGTGACGTTCTCGAATTTTACACCTTTTATCTTCTCAGAGCTGGAAGAGTCGGGCGTCCTTTGCGACGCAGCAGCGCATTTATCTCCACCCTTTCGACATCGAAAAGTCACTTTGTTTAATTTTAGTTTTAAATAGAATTTTTTACCATGAAATGTTGGAATTTACTTGTCACGGACAGGTGTGTTTGGTTTTTGAAGAAGAGATTCTAGAAAATGACGGTGTAGTTTTATGAGCATTCCGCACATGGGAAGCTTATTTGCAACGGACAAAATGATCGTAAAATATAAGGTTACGAGAGCTCTGGGTAACCCCGGACAAGGATATCTTATAAGAGGCACAATTGGATGGATGTCTATATTGTGCTAGCACATGAGAGATATCTGATTAGAAAAAAGCAGATGTCTATACCATTCACTGACAGAAGCAGATGTCTATACCATTCACTGACAGATGGCGATCCATATCAACCTTCAACCTCTAATGTGGATGTGATAATATATATGATAAAATAGTCCATGAGAAAGTTGATAGCTTCCAGCAAAGCGCTGCTACATGACCCTCTCAGATGAAAGGATGGCCTTTACATTTCAAAATTTTCAGTGGATAAATTTTGAGATTTGATTAATTAAAAAAAGTGATGGATAAATTTTGAAATTTGATTAATTAAAAAAAAGTGATGACTAGATTTTTATGAGATAAAGTTATTTTTAAGGAAATAAGAAATAATAAAATTGAGATTTTTAGAATTGTTATTTAGTATTTATAAGAATTAATAAAAATTGATACCACAGAATTGTTATTTAGTTTTTATAGTTAAAAATTAGAATTTTTATTTTAAGTGAATAGTTTACCATTTTATTATGCATAAATTATAATTGAAAAAAAAAAAAAAAACATAAAATTAATGAATTACTAAAAATTAGAATTTCTCTCTATATATATATATGTGTGTGTGTGTGAAGAGGCCAATAAAAATTAATTTAAAAATTAAAATTAATCGTTTTAATAATTTTTTATAAAAAAAATTCAACAACCCACAATATTAATTTTAATAATTTTTTTACAAAAAATAGAATTATTAAAAATTATAATTACAAAAGTTACATTAAGTTAATAAATTCATTACTTGTTCTTCCAATTGCTTGATAAGAATCAATAAATGTGCCAATACATTGCAAAACTATTTTCAAGGTTTGTTAAGAAAGGACCTACTACTCAAAGTTGTCATTTACTTATGCTTGGTAGGATTTGAAACATCAATGTTTCAAGGAGTGGATATGATCTTCCTAATGAGTTTCTCCATGAATATCAAATGACTAAATAATTATAATAACATACTCATGCTTGTGTTGAGCATCCCTCCAATTGAGCATGACCCTCTAAATGAGAATGGTGGACCATGAATCCTACCTCTTATTACATGTAGGTATAAATTCTCAAATATAAAGAACATAATTTATATGTAATGATACACATACACACTTCTAATTTATTTATAATATACTTGGTGGGTGTGGTGAACATCGTACATTTCCTGGCATAGAAATAAAAGAATTTTCTATAATTTTCACAGCTATAATAAATTTAGGATTTTGTATTTAAAGGAAAGATATATTCAATTTATCAAATAAATCAGTGGACCATAAATTTAAACTTGATATTTTACAATTAAATGAAAAATATACTCACTATACCAACCTACTAGATCAAAAAGATGAGTAAGAAAGAAAATGGGATGCCAACAAACAAGAAGTACACATTAATAAGCAAACAAATGACAAAAGGGGTGAACAGGAATACCAATAAGTAAATAAGTACGATGAAAAAATATCGAGTAGAGTCCATAGATAGGCTGCAGGTATGCCACCAACTTTTTATATATAAACATGTTTTAGCTTGAAAACATTTGTTTCTCCCAAAAACATGTTTAGATTGAAAAAATAAAAATGTTAATTTTTTTTACTAAATTCATTTTGTGGATATTCCACCTGCAACAGCTATATGCAAAGTCTTCTAAACCAATAATTTCATTGGTCCATTAAATTTCAATTTTTTTAACAAGTAGTTTTGATCAAAAATTAGTCACAATTGTTAGGCGAAAAAATCTAAACACAATTTTCTTGACCATGATTGTGACAACATAGTAACCTAGATTACTTAAGATAATGTTCAATTTTGTTCACCAATTATCGCAACATAGTAACCTTGATTCACTTTTTCTTCCTATAATAAAGAAAGTGTCATCCATATAATTATAATTAAGTTGATTATGTCTAATCATTACTTTATTTCTTTATACATTTCTTCATAATTTTTTAAAATCTATATCCAAGAAATTAGATTTACCATTAATATTATGATGTCAAAACAATCAAGTTTTATTTGAACCATCAATCCCAATATACATAATTTAATTCCTTAGAATAAAGGTCTCAAGGGTTGGATACTTTGATGGGAATATGTTATCATTTAAGTGAATACTTTTTTTTTAAGTTTATATAAGGCAACTTATACAATTCGGTGAATAAAATAACTGGTTGTCTTAAAATATATAAGACAATTGTTTAAATAATTTTTTTTTAAAGTAAACCCAAGCAATACTCATCGCGATGAGATATTTTTAGAAGGAGAATAAAGCACACAAATTTTCAAATGAAACAAATTTAAGCAAACTTGCACTCTCTTAGATTAGATGACGAGGCCTTTTTCAATTTCCTAATAACTATGGACGGGACGGGATGAAATGTATAAAAAATTTAAACCAATAAAAAAAGACAATAAAAAATAATTTGTAAAACACTATAATATAATTTTTCAATTTCAATTCCAAGGGTTGGAAGAAAGAAGGGCATGTAGGCACACATGGATTGATATAGTTTGGTGATAAAAAAATAATATTTCATTAGTTGATTAAAATTTTATACGGTTATTTTGTGATAAAGAATTGATATTTCATTAGTTGATTAAAACTTTATTTGGTGGATGATATAGATTTTTTTGAAAATTTTGTGGAATGTTATAAATGAAGAATATATAGTTTTTATTATATAAAAGTAATCTACAATTTTATGATATCACATAGAGGTTTTGGTTAAAGGTTCTATTTTTTGGGTTTTTTGGGAGGAATTAGCCAGAATATGTAAATTTGGACAAAATTTCAATTTTTTGTTGTTTAAATTGTTTTTCTGATTGAATAAATGGATTCAGCTTGTTGAAAAACCCCTTAGGCACTCAGATTATACAGACTTAACCAACCGCTACCACTATAACCTCCAGGTGTGCCCACTATGCCCCTGACGCAGCACACAAGGTAAGTCGGGAGGACCTCATGGAACTTCATTTTCAAGGCACTTGCCAATTGAGCTGCCCCC